>BGPR01000355.1:235127-269983 GCA_013235015.1 Araneus ventricosus
CATTTTTATATTCTGAATTCTAAATTCCAGAGTATTGAAATAATTCTCATTTTGGTAAAAAGTGGGTTATCACCTACTTAGATATGAGTTATGTAATACCTATTCTAAATTTGCCGGTAAAGAACAAACTGAGATTTTCTGGTCAAATAATTTGAAATTAAACCTATCCACTAATTAATTCATTTCATAACTGATTTCTTACTTGATGATAACCACATGTTTTTATGACAACGAGAATTATTTCAATTACACTCGAAGTAAGAATTCATAATATAAAAATCTTGTAATAGAATTTTTCTACTTTTACTTCAAAGGTTAAAAGGTAATTCATCTGATCAATACGACCTAAATTATTCTGAAATAAAAATTAACAATTTATTGTTCAAATGAAACTTTTAATAATAAAATCAAATATTTTACCAATTCATTTTGATTTTGGATATTGTTTTTATGTTTTGCGAAGTTCTATAATCCATATTATTATTGAACATCCTTCTAATAAATACTAAAATTATTTGAAATTTGACATCATTTTATTTTCTAATACGATATTAAACGGCTAATTGATTTTTGAGCAGTTAAACAAAAATGATTAAAAGATTTTTCATTTATCCTATGGACGAGTTTTCTGTTTAGTTTATTTGAAGTAATGCAGAACTTCCGTGCCCAGGACCTATTTCCGATGCAGTCCGACAAAGCCAAAGGGAAATCGGAAGCAAATCCTCAGCACACAAGTTTTGTGTACCCAAATTTTTGATAAAAAAACCGGAAAACTTGTCCATATTTTGTAAAATAATATGCTCGCTGAAAGGAAATAATTATCGTCTGACAATGATCTTTTTTCTTTTATCAAAGGACGTTAACAATTTATGTGTTAAAAATCCAGGTGTTTTAATTTTTATGAAACACATACACTGTTTTACATCCTTTACATATCGTAAATTTAAAAACAGCTAGTTTTAAAAATAATTATATTTTAACTATTTTGAAATTGCCATCATTATCTTTAAAAATGTCAGCTCTTTCAGTCCTATGGAATATCTTGAAGCATATATCTGCATTTTTATTTCGAAAAATATGCTCACATACCAAGAGTATTTTTCGTGTTTAGACTAACCTTTAAAAGGAATATGTTTCTTCAGTAAATTTCATTACACGTCAGAAATTTTCAAATGAAAAAACAAACTCCCCGATACAACCTAAAATAATCTCCCTCCATGACTGTTCTGTTCCGCCTTATTTTTCTGCTCCTCGAAAAATAAATTCAAAATCAGCTTGATTTTCGCGATGTCAAACGACAAGAATAAATAACTAAAATAAAAATCGTCTGCAGGGTTAAGTTTCGTAAGCCGTTTTTGCAAGCGGAATGAATTTTATTCGTATTTCCAAGTATTCGTACAAACTAACAGTTTTTGCCGTTTTTCCGAAAGTCGATTCTTATTCTACAGAATTTTCTAAGTCTGAACAAAAAAAGATTAAAATATAGGAAATAAGTATTCCTAGAACGGGATTTGAATATGTTGTGAAATGAATACAAATTTTCAGAAAAATGAAAATGAATAGGATAAAAGTAACAGGAAAGTGTTACTTTATTTCTTTAGTTTTTCTTTTTCCTTGCGTGTATATTTATTCATGAAGGATTTTACACGCTAACTTTACTTATTTTTAGTCATAAAAATTGATTATGTGTATGATTACAAAACGCAGAAAACATACCGCAGTGTTTTTAAGAAAAATAAAGGTCATAATTATTGTTTTAACAAGATATCATCTATTTTCTGGTTGGAAAATTATATTTTCTTCTTTTTTATCCGAATATTTTCTTAATTCATTATGTTGTCAAAATATTTTTTTCATCTCCGGTTCTAAAAAGGGCCACACATCACGAAATCTTCATTATAATCCTATTTAAACCTTACTTCAGCAAAAGCAAAAATATTCATAGCAAAAAATTAACCGAGTTTTCATGCTTAAATATTTCAAAGATGAACACTATTTGTTTAGATTTGTGTAGTAGCTCATTTAAATCAATTCTATTTTATTATTTTTATTTCTTCAATAAATTACTAATTTAACTTACTTAAATTAACAAAAACTACTAATCCCTAATAGAAATATTAGCCGTTCGCTGGTTAAATCAACATCACGTTTGATTACTCAAACTGAATTAAAATTTTCAACCTTAAATTTCATTCATAGATGGGTTGGTTGAAAAATAATGATCAGAAAAAATTAGTAACTGTCAATTTAACTGTTTTAATACTTTGTCATAGATGTCGAAATTATAATTTGAGGGCAATGAGATCAGACATAGAACTTACGAATTGATTTCATTGATTAAGGTTATATTTTTAATGGCCTCTTCATTTAGAAAGAGGAAAAGCTTTTACTGAATGGACCTTATGCACCGTTTGGGTTCGAGAGTATAAAAAAACAGCTGTGGAGGAATAAACAAAACGATCGGCCTATAAGCGACTCAAAAATAAAAGCAGTTCTGAGTCAGCTGTTTAAGACTGACCAATGGCTGCCTCCGGCAGGTCACGTGTCGGATGATGTGACGTCACATGCATAAGGTCCATTATTTATTGCAAAGTGGGACATTTCCTCGTATTTTAAGTTTTAGTGAGGATTTAAACCAGAGCGGGAGTGGTCTCCCCTAAACTTTCTCGTATACTTCCCCAAAAAGGTGCTGTTTTCCCTCCCCCAGTGTAGATGAAAAATTCGAACCTACTGTAACCCAGAATCCAATGACTATCAGAAGGTTTTTCATTGTAGATTATAGTGATTGTAAAATATTTAGGTAAAGAATCAAATTCAAAGAGATGCGTACCGATTAAAACGCATCTATCACACACTTCCACTCTTGCCGGCTCAATGACAAAGTGTCGTAATCCTTCCGCGTGCACAGAGATTGCTACCAGTACGCATGCGTATGGGGAATCGGATTAGAAAAATTAATTATGCAATTTGAACGCCTTTTTTTAATCGATTGACACAAAATTGTTAAAAATCTACAATTATGGTAAGAAGGCCACATATAAAATTTCATTTAGCTAAGTAATTTCGTTAAGAAATTATTGCGGTTAAAAATATGCGATTATACAGACCGATAGACAATCAACCCGTCGACGGATTTTGTCCAAAATTTGATAGAAAGCTACAAATTATGTGTAAATATCACATACCATATTTCATCCCCGTAGCTCTAATAGTTTTCGAGTTATCGTGTTCACAGACAGACACACAGACTTAATTCCAAAATTGTGTTTTTACTTTCTCGTATACGAAGTATACAAAGAGAAAGTATTGTAATCGTCAAAAAATTCGAACTCGAGATTTTGACGAATCTCCACGTTTGAGACCTCCCTCAGTCCGAGAAACACAATTTTGGAATTATGTCTGTCTGTGTGTCTGTCTCTGTGTGTGTCTGTCTGTCTGTCTGTCTGTCTGTCTGTGAACACGATAGCTCGAAAACTATTAGAGCTACGGGGATGAAATTTGGTATGTGATCTTTACACATAATTTGTAGGTTTCTTTCAAATTTTGGACAAAATCCGTCAACGGGAAGTCTGTCTGTCTGTATGTCCGAAGTCATGCGAACACTATAACTCAAAAACTTGAATAGCTAGATGGATAAAATTTGGTACACAGTTTTATCGTCATGAATGTAGGTCCGTATAAAATTTTGGGCCAAATCCGTCAACGAGTTGACTGTCTGTCGGTCTGTATAATCGCATACTTGTTAAGCATTTGTTTCAAAACTGATCTCCATGCGCATGCGTACTTAGCAATCTCTGGTACCAAGCGGGAGGATTACGTCAGTTTGTCCTTGAGACGGAGTTTGTGATAGATATGTATTATCTTCTGTTTTGTTTTCGCTCGCTCGTATAATAGCGGATCTTGCTGGAGTGTGATGGAAAATAAATATTGCTAAGTTTTAATACATATGCATCTCTTTTAATATGATTCTTAACTTAAATATTTTACAATTACTGTAATCTGCAATGAAAAACCTTCTGATATTCGTTGCATTCTGGATTACAGTAGGTTCGATTTTTTTTATCCACGCAAGGGGAGGGGAAATGACAAATTTTTCAGCAGTATACGAGAAAGTTTAGGGGAGGTCACTCCCACTGGTTTGAACTCGGGGAGGTATAAAACGTGGAGATTCGTCAAATCTCGAGTTCGAATTTTTTGACGATTACTATACTTTCTCTTTGTATACTTCGTATACGAGAAAGTAAAAAATGTTCGCGCCATGCACAACATAGTATATTTTCGTTAAATGAAAAAAAATATTCAAAAGGGTCTTAATGGTTCAAATTTGCAATATGAGTTAAGAGTCGACATGTCTTCTCTAGATGTTGGAAAATTATTCAAGTAAGGGCTTAAGGTTGCACTAGGAGAGAGGCGAGTTATGCCATTTGTCCTAAGACTTTTTTTCCACCCATTTTAGTCGAAAAATTAGGCAAAGCATTCACGGATGTTCCAAAGTTTGTTTTGAGACAAGGTTCAAAGTCGCAGAATTCATGCCACCCATACTCCTCTTCCCCAACATGGGGGATTTCGAGTTTCATTTCTAGCATCGACGCGAGGTGCCAATGTAGGCACATCCTTTGTTTTGCCGCTACCCTCGCATCGAGGTCTCAAATTGGAATCGCGGATTGAGTTTTGTATTTTAAGTTCTTTTGAATTCCACCAGTTCGGATCATTTGCTCCAAATTTGACAGGTTTTCGACCTTAACGATAGGTTTTTCCTTCCCGTGTAACAAAAATTCGATTTTGGAAGAGTGGTGAATGATCTGCTTTAGAGCTACATACTGGTGGGTCATAACTTATGGATCAACGAACATAAAATATGCGATTGTGCATACGGCACAGCCTTCCCAATTTTTCTTGATTAAGTTAGTAGTACAAAATAGTAGCACAAATTGGTAATATCTACATTTGAAAAATTTGATGGTCAAAATTTCCATTCTTTTGAAACCTTATTTCCTGACGATGGGTCTTATTTGTGTTTCGTTACCAATTAGTTCTTTCTCGTATATGTAATATGTAAACCAGCGGGAGTGGCCTCCCCGAAACTTTCTCGCATACGAAAAGTAATGTGGGGTGGGTAAACACCCAGTGGGTAGGTAAATATTAGTGGGATATTTACCCAAGGCCTGGTTATTTTGAGAAAAAAATTATGAATGGTGATTTACAATGAAACATATCAAATTCATGAATTCCTGAAATATTTTGCAAAAAAGAATTGCGTATGTTCTCAATTTTTACGCGCGCTGAGGAACTAGAACTTTATTTAACGTTTTTGACTACGAAATCCTACTGCGATATCACGCAAGATTCACCATACCTTCCATCTGGAGAATGTCAGAACGAACTTTGATTCAGGGGTTGCCATAATTTCTGAAGAGCGGCTCGCTACAATTTCCTGCGTAGACTGCGAAGATCAAACGCCAACCATACTAACTTTAGTAAAATAAGCGAAACGCTCGCCAACACACAGTGGCAATGTGCATTTTGAACTAAATATGCAATTTCAACACCTGTTTTTTAACCGATTTGAACGAAATTTGGGCACAGATCTATAATTAATGTTAGCATACGTGATACCAAGTTTTATTTATCTAAGCCAAAGGGCTTATGAGATACAAGTATACGATTATACAGACCGACAGACAGTCAACCCTTTGACGGATTTGGCCCAAAATTTGATACGGACCTACATTTCTGATGATAAAACTGTGTACCAAATTTCATCCATCTAGCTAATCAAGTATTTGAGTTATAGTGTTCACATGAACGCGGTCAGACAAACAGACTTCCCGTTGAAGGATTTTGTCCAAAATTTGATAGAAACCTACAAATTATGTTTAAAGACCACATACCAAATTTCATCCCCGTAGTAATAGTTTTCGAGTTATCGTGTTCACAGACAGACATAATTCCAAAATTGTGTTTTTCGGACGCAGGGAGGTCTAAAACATGGAGATTCGTCAAAATCTCGAGTTCGAATTTTTTGACGATTACAATACTTTCTCTGTGTATACTTCGTATACGAGAAAGTAAAAAAACGTATTGTAAAGGTCAAAAAAATTCAACCTCTAAATTTTGATGAATCTCTACATTATAGACCGCCTTGAGTCAGAATTTTTTTTTTAATTTATGTCTATATATCTCTGTGAACACGATAACTCAACACGGAAATGAACTAGAAGAAGGAAATTTGGTATGTGGTCTTAATAACGAAATTGTAGACTTTTGTCAAATTTTGGATGAAATAAGTTAACGGGAGCTGTATCTGTTTGTTCGTCTGTGTACATGCGATCACGATAACTCAAAAAACGTACCAAGATGGCTGGGTGAAATTTAGCGCACGGTTTTATCAACCGGAACTTAGAATGTATATCAAATTTTGGGCCAAATCCGTCAGAGTTACCTCTCTGTCGGTATGTGTATGTCCGTGAGTATGTGAACGCGATAACTCACACACCCAATTAGCTCGATGAATAAAATTTGGTATGCGGTATAGACACCAAAGTTGTAGATCTTATAAAATTTTGGACCCATTCGGTCATTGGGAAGAGGCCTAAAATGCATTCTCAGATTTCTTCACTGTACTACGAATAATAACACAAAATGGTCTGCATTGTGTAATATACAATAGAGTCCCGTTAATTCGGACTAGATGGGATTTGACCCTGTCCGGATTAAACGGAATTTGCCTTAAAATACTCGCAATACAAGTTTTAAATGGGTAAAGCTTTAAAAATCGACGCTTTTTTTCAGAAATGCATACAACTCATTCAAAAACACACAGGAAACAGGATGTGCTCATTATTATTTTCGTACTGACCTCTCACTAAAATTAGAATATCCTACTTTTTTTTAAAATCCCGTTCGGATTAACCAGATGTCCGAACAAGCGGAGTCCGGATTAGCGGGACTCTACTGTACCAGAGAGTCTTTTGAAGAACGCTCCCGTTGACTTTTCCTCGATTTAGTTTCTTATAGCAACATCCATAATTAAAATATTTTGATGGTTCAAAAAATTTCCGAACCTGTACTCTATGATGGAATTTGTTTGCGTTTTATTAACAATATTTTAAAAAATAAAAGCTATATTTTATTATGATAAACGGTATGAAGCATGATTTTAATATTCATGTATTTATTATTCGTACAAGCAAAAGTATAATATTCATCTAAACTTCTGTTTATTTGTGAATTTCCAGTGAATCCAAGCTCAAAACCCGTAATACTAGGAACAAAGCCTTATTATGCGCCGGGAGATATAGTGAATGTGACCTGCGTCTCAGCTCCTTCCAGACCAGCTGCCATCTTGAAATGGTGGATTAACGGAGAAGAGGTAAGTTTTTCATTAAATAAGATCAGGAGTCTCCAAGCTACGGCCCGCGAGCACCATCAACCCGGCCCATTACCGCGGGTCAGACATGAGCGTAATTGAAAACTATAGTTTATTGGTATGATAAGCTAGCTAGTTTTGACTCTTGGCACTTAGTCGAGGAGTCAGTGTGGCCCTTAGGCCAAAAAAGTTTGAAAACCCCCTGAATAAGATGTAAAATTATCCGCGAAAAATTTATTAAAATATATATTTAAAAAAGAATCATAATGTGTGAGGCTCAATGTGCCAAGCTGTTGTAAAAAGTAATGCAATGAAAAAATGTGTTGATTAGAATTGTAATAAAATACTCTGTACTCCGTATATCCCTACTCTTTCACAGAGTACGGATATACGGAGTACAGAAATTCAGAGTACGGATGTACGGAGTCAATACTCTACTGCATTTAATATTTCAAAAGCATTTTACATAATTTCCGGATAATCCGAACAGAGGTCATCCCCAATTATTTCGGTTTCCAGAAGTTCTACTGCATTCCGAAATTTATTCATCAAAAATTTAAACTGTAAATATTCTTTGACACACCATTCTGACGGAATTTATGAAAATCCCTTCCTAAGATTCAAAATACATACAGTTATAAAAATCATCCAATGGGTGTAATGTGAAAGCAGTTCAACAAGAAGGATAATGGAGAACGACGCTTTATTCCAGGAATATTCCAGAAAACACGAAGCACGGGTGACAAGAAAACATCACTTTTACATATTAGCAACACAAGCAAACAGCAAATTACTGATAATAAGAGCAGCAGTGCTTAGCGTTAAAAGTTGACCCACTCGCCCTGCAAATCAAATATTCCAAAGAGATTGATTCGTTTGGCCACCTCGGGTTTTTATACCCTTCCGACAAAGCGTGACGTCACATGGAATTTCTGGAAGAATCTCTGGATCTCGGTTTCGAAGAGCGATAGAACCATAATTCTTGCATTTTCCAGAACCTCATTTTTATAAAAAATGTATCACTAAGTCGCTAATTGAGCGCCATGTTTGTCGTCAAGGGCGGGGGACGTTGGCCTGGCATTCATTGAAATCTTTGTAAATCCCTTTTTCCTACCATAAGACTAAGATAGAAGGGAAACGGTATTTACATATTGGTAATAATACATAATTTCTATGCAATGCAACTTGGTGGTAGATTTGTATTAGGATATGATCTTCGTGTTTTATTGGAGCTTTGTTTGAGTTACCACTAGTTTCGAATTACCACTTCCCTCCAGTGAAAACATTTTTTTTTATTTATTCATTTATTTACATGCACGTTGCCACTCCGCCCAATAAAAATCTGAAATACATTTACTTATCTGCAAGTTTTCGGAGCAATAATTAAAAATAAAGTTTTAAAACATTGCCGAAATCAGAAAAATAACGCAACAACCAAACCGATTTCATTCAGATTATAATTTGAAATTACAAAATTTTGCACAAGTCTCGTCGACAGATGATGTATTCCGAAGTTATCACCGGTAAACTTCCATAAGTGTTTTCCCCCCCTTATCTGTACTTATAAAAGACAATGTTTGTGTGTGCCTGCGTGCGATGTCCAGACGAATCTATCGCACTTACAGCCTTGAAATTTGGCACACAGGTAGTCATAATGGTAACTCAATGCACCTGGAAGCCGGAATTTTAAAATTCAATCTAGAATTTTTTATTTAATGTTTTGTGTGGTTTTGGGTTATTTTCGGGATGTTTACGACTGTAGTATCTTTTCTAATGATAGTTGAAAAACAATCGATGCACCATCGGATAGAACAAGCAATTTTGTTTCTAAAGAAATTTGTTTTGAGCTTCAAACGTAATTTACTGAATTTTGAGAATTTTTCAAAAAAATAGTCAGTTTTACAATAGAAATTTTATTTTTGTTTTTAAATTTGCTTCATCCGACGTTCTAATAACACTATTATTTTCAATTTTTTTCAGCTTATAACTGGAACGGTTCTGTCGGATTTAAAACAATAACGGTTAAAATATCTTTTCCCATTTTTTTAATTAACTTTTTCCTGGTCAGTTGAAAGATATTTTTATCTAGCGAGCTTCCTCCCGCGACACTTTTCAGGAACGTTGCCCGCAATTTGATTGGCTGACGGTGCAGAGCGCAAGTGACGTCATAACCTTCAATTGAATGACGACCGATTATTATTTTCGGCAGTATCTTAACGTCTTTATTTGTATCGCATATTTTGGTTGCTGTATAATAATGATTTTGACGTTGCAATTTTTTAACATTGCTTTGGATTAACGTACTCTGTACTGTTTTTCTGCATTTAAATTTCATTTTCGCGAAAACGAATAAGCGAGAAAATCAATAATGTGTACCTTTTGTTTTATTTTCAGAACTTTTTCATGCCATTGTGGGCGGTTTTTTTATTATTTTGTTGAAGTCCTGATTCCACGGGCAACGCCGTGCGCGTACTGGTTATAGTATATGATACATGTTGTTTCGACTTCGAAATTGGGATTATCTATTCTTGACTTCCTCCATTATCGATCACGCATGTCATTATATAATAAGACCACGGAGAGATGCTACACACAGGGTGACTAGAAACCCAACAGATAAGTATGACGAGGGAGATGAAATCCTAATGGCTTACTAATACAGCTTATGCACCACACCGTAAGCAAAAGTAAAAAAGTAAGTACCGTAAAAAGGTACCTTCATTTTGCCGCTAAAGTCGCCAAAATGGTTGCCAAGTTTGTCGCCAAGACCGGGACGCATTGGCCCATCTAATACGAATCCCTGTAAATCTCTCTTTCCAACATCAAGCCAATCATATCTGGGAAACGACATTACAGTTTCGTAACAATATAAACTTTACATTCAAAGCCATCGGACAGAATCCGTCGACAAGTAGATTGTCTATTTGTCTGTCCGTGTGTATTTTAATACGATAATTCAAAGCAAAATAAATTAGATAAATGAAATTCGTACGTGATCTTATCTCCCAAATTGTGCATATGTGTCACATTTGATCCCTGTTACTCACCGGAAACAAGCAGTGTTCAAAAATGTATACTCTATTCTCTCCGACGAAGTTTAACACAAACACGTCATGTAGTGATAACGGCCCAAGGTCCATTTGATTTCGTGTGTTCCTTTAATTTTGTTTTAATAAACGGTCCTTTTCCCTTTTAATTATTTATTATGACGATCACGAATACACAAATTTAGAAAATAATAATAACATTTTAAATCGGCCAATTCACCGATTCCATACTTCGGACTCATTGCCCTTGTTTTTATCCAGACTGATTGAAGTTCCCATCGGATAGGGAAGATACGTGCAAAAATTCCCTTTCTAGGGATTATTGTGGCCCAAGTTGCAACACGCCATATTGTGGAAATATAAGAATAACTCGAGGAGAGAACACGTCGCAATTTTTTAATATGCTGTGCAATGTTTATGAAATTTTACAAAACGCATGATGTGACACATGTATAGCCTGAATTGTTTCATGTTTGTAAGGATGGAATTTGGTAATATAATTTTCATTCTTTTTCTGATGTAACAGAATTTTGAAATTTTCAACTCTTGTCTCGATGAAAATACACTACTTTAATAGTTACAGAACTTAATTACCAGTTAACTGATTTCTTTAATTAATTTTTTATTCCAACAAGTGGCGCCAGCTGGTAGTGAATTTGAGAAAAATATAATGTTAAGATTCCACAATGTGTATAATAATGAATTGTAAATTAAAGTTGAAAATAACTAAAACTAAAAACTCTACATTTTAGTACCCTAACAAAAGTCAAACAATAATAAATAAGATAAACTCTTTTTATTGAATTTATTTGTAATAAAAGTTATCTTATATTTAATATGAAATGATGTGAATGCCTAAGTACTGCAATTTTAATCTTTGACAAAAATAAAACTTTTTTTATTTAACTGAATAAAGCTCTCCAACTTAAATACATACTTCAAAATTAGAGTTACCTTAATCACAAAACGTCGGAAACTCAAAAATTATTTTGTAACAATTATAACTTAGTTGCTGTCCTAATTGAAATTCTAATCTACTTAGCACAAAATTAACTTCTGGCGGATTTTTTTTTTCAATATCTCCTGAGACATAAAACATTGTATTATTAAGCTGTGAAGGGGGAAAAACTTGATTTTACAAATATATTTTCGTTTAAATAAAACTATCAAATGTTTTAAATAAATAGATGCTAAAATATTTCCATTTTGCAGACCAGCTATTTTTATCAATACAGCTGAAAATAAATTATTTACGAATTTCCACTGAATACAATAATGTATTGATGCCATTTTTTTAATTCGTATAATCCTATTTAAAGGTGAGGTGTCTTTTAATTTTGCTAATTGAATGAAAATATGTAGATTTATAATAGGCACGATAAATTATCAGAATATTCGCAACTTCCAGGACGAACTAATTTAATTTGCGATTTTAGAACATTTTCAAATATCTGCATTTTTAGTTTTCAGTGAATGAATAACATGATTCGAAACGAATTTTGTTTTCGTTGAAATCCTTTGAATTTTTATTAGTAAGTTAGCATAAAAAGATGAAACGGTTTCTCTAAAAGTCGTCTAAAAATTGAATTAATCTGTCTTCTTTATTAACATCAAATATATTCCACGAACGATGCTATTTTTATTAGTATAAATAAAAAATAATGTAAATCATTTAAGCAATGAGATTAAAACTAGCGTTATCAGCGTTGAAAATTAATTTACTACCTGTAACAAGATACGCTTATTTAAAATTGCTTTTTCGCAATTTTATAACACATAAAAGTATTTTGAATTGTGCTTATTAAAAGTAATCATAAAAATAAACTGCTTCTAAAGAGAGCAAAGATTAGCTCGATATGTTCATGATCATTAATTAGGTCAAAAGATAACGAATTTTGTTTTAGAAATAAATTATTTAAATTAAGATAAACCTTTATTCTATCTGCCAACATCCATCCTAATAATATTTATTAAGTACACATTTTGTGTTTACATGGCGCTTTAGTGGTGTGAAACTTTAGAAACAACACTGTTCAACTTTAAAGTGAAAACTTCTGAAAACAGTTAATGTTTATCTTACTTCGACATTTGGCATTAAAAGATTTCTTTGGTTCTAAAATTCAATTTTCAGGAAGTAGTAATTTTCATTTATTTAATGAAGAATTTTTCTTCACTTTTGCTTAATTTTATTTTTATGTTTTATTCTTAAGCAATCTTAGCAATGTTTTATTCAAATACATACTGGTCATTCTAATCTAGCAATAGCAATTAAAAATTGCCTGAATGTACTCTCTTCAACTTCTTCGTACTATTCAGTTGAAAAATGCCACTTGAATAGTCCAAAAGCATTGCACTTATGCTACAAAATCAAATGATACGGACTGACATAAAAAAAATACTCTAAAATTATACAAAATTATATTTACCACTGACAGTTTGACACTGTTAGCTTTGATTACGAAATTTTTGATATTTTCTATCTATAACTATTATACAAAAAAGCCATTTTTGAACCATTATAATACTCAAACAATTATCCATTCAATGATGCCAGTTTGATTATAGTGTTATTTTTGCCTCTGATTTCCATAATTCTTAGCAATTTATTTTCAATTTTAGCCATTTTAATTTGCAAGCAAATAAATGTTTTTTTTTTATAATTTGTTGTATTAATATTCTCATTGGTCTGAGTGGCAACGCACAGCAAAATAAATGTAATAATTTAAAATGTATAAAATATATTTATTAAATGTGAATATCAAAGCACATCACATCTCACAAGCCTAGTTTTGTGCTTCAAAATATTGTTACGAATTCTATTTATAGAATTGAACGTATTTTGGCATCTCGGCAAGGTTTCTGGCGCCAAGTTTTGTAACTTGGCGACAAATTTGGCGACTTGGCGAAGGGAAATTTCTATCTCCTTTCCAGAAAATTCTGGAGTCTTCCTAGAATGTTATAAAAGCCTTGCTGCAATGCTTTCATTGAGCAAGTGTGACATGCGATCATCGGTGTTTCAACCGAGACGAAACTGCTGAACTTGGCCGAGAATCTAAGCCAATTTGCGGTGTAGCGTTTTGAATTTTTCCCGTACTCTGTGAGTAACCTAGTTTGAACTATAGTTCTATTGAAGACTGGGTTGTTTTTGTTTTTATCAACTGTAAATATTAGTAAATAACTAAATAAATTTCTGTTTGTGCCATCTTAATTAAAGTCCATTCAACCTACGAAACCATCCGAAATGTAACAATATGATAAAAGAACCGAGTATACATTTTTGACGTCTTCCTTTCGAATGATTTGGTCCAAAATTTGATACCCGTTTGGTCACAAGATTACATACTAGATTTCATTCATCTAAGTCGTTGTACTTTTCAGTTCATACATTTTTACGAATACACAGATCGACAGACTATGAATTCGAGACGGATTTGGCCCAAAATTTGATTCACGTCTACAGTTTAGATGATAAAATCATATGTTGAATTTCACCAATCAAGACGTTTGCGTTTTTACTTTCTCGTATACGAAGTATACAAAGAGAAAGTATTGTAATCGTCAAAAAATTCGAACTCGAGATTTTTACGAATCTCCACGTTTTAGACCCGAATCCGAAAAAACACAATTTTGGAATTATGTCTGCTTGTGAACACGATAACTCGAAAACTATTAGAGCTACAGTGATGAAATTTGGCTTGTGATCCTGACACATACTTTGTAGGTTTCTATCAAATTTTGGACAAACTCTGTCTACGTGAAGTCTGTCCGTCTGACCGCGTTCATGTGAACACTATAACTCAAATAACTTGAATAGCTAGATGGATAAAATTTGGTACACAGTTTTATCATCAGACATGTAGGTCTGTATCAAATTTTGGTCCAAATCCGTCAAAGGGTTGACTGTCTGTCGGTCTGTATAATCGCATACTTCTTTAGACAATATTTTCTAAAAGAAATGACTTAGATAAATAAAATTTTGTATGTAGTCTTGAAACCCTAATTGTACATTTATCCCCAATTTCCGTTTAAATCGGTTCAAGAAAAGACGCTGAAATTGCCTATTCAGTTTTTTCCTCATTCTACGACGCAAAAAAAAGGCTCGAAAGCTGGAGCGAGCGTTTTCCCCACCTTAGGGAATACCGAACGTTTTCTGGCCCGCTGTGTACTTTTTTCCCCTACCCATGTTATTCGTATGCAAGAAAGATTTGGGGTGGCCACTCCAGCTGGTTCAGTTATCGTCCTCACGTACACGCTAACGGATAGACAGCTGACTTCTTGTAGAAAGATGATTCCCACTATTTGTCAGAAATCTATAATTTTGTTGTAATAACTACATACCAAATTTCATCCGTCTAGCTGGTTGTGTTTTTGAGTTAGCGTAATCATCGACAGACATACAGTGGCTCCCAAAAGTGTTCGTACACTTACGATTTTCAATGAAATAGAGCTCTATCCTTGAATTAAAATTAATATTTTAGAATAGGTATTTAATAATAAGATCTATAATCTATTCTTAACAAAACTACATGAAATATTTTGAAAACGTAGTAAAACTTTATTTTTAAGAAATCAATAATCAAAAAGTAACAAAAACTTTATCTCACAAAAGTCTTCGTACACTTTAAAAAAATCTCTACATATTAGTAAATATTCTAATTTTTCGTTAAATTAATATTTAGTAGGATATCCTTTAGCATCCACAACAGCTTTTAAGCGTTTGGGAATAGATTTCACTAGGTTTTTTTTTTTTTGTAATTTCTGCATCACTATTTATCCATTCTTCCATCATTACTGTTTTTAGTTCGCTTTTAGTTTTAATGTCGTGTTTTCGTACTCTAACCTCCAGTTCTATCCAAATATGTTCTATTGGGTTTAAATCTGGCGATTGAGGTGGTGTTTTCAAATTTTGTGGACAATTATAGAGACACCAGAGGCCAACGCTGAGAGCCGTATGCATAGGATCGTTATCCTGATAATAAAAAAAAATTGCTTCCAATACCCAAATTTTGGGCTGATAATTTTAAATTGTCTTTTAAAATATTTAAATAAAGAACATGATTCATTATAAAATCAAAAAATACCAAATTATCTAGTCCTGATGCTGACATGCACCCCCACACAAGGACACCTCTACCGCCATACGTAACTGTTCCAACTAAGTTCTTGGGATTACGCTCCTCATTTTTTCTTCTCCATACCATCGGAACCAAAAATGTTATATTTGCTTTTATCTGCAAATAAAACATTGTTCCAATACGTTTCGGGTTTATTTAACATTTATTTTGCGAAGGAAAGCATGAGCTCTCTGCTTTTCGCACTAACAAAACATTTTCTACGGGCAGAACGCCCATTTAATCCAGCTGATCTGAGAACTCGTCGAACAGTTTCGGGTGAAATTGGAGTATAAAATTTTTCATTAAATTCTGCAGAAACTTTTAAAGCACTCAATCGTGGATTTTTCACAAATTTTCTAATTATAAATCTCTGATCACGTTCTGTTAACTTGGCCGGTCGACCTTTTCTTACCTTGTTTTCGATCCGATTTTCTTTTTTAAAGCGTTTTATCACATATTGCCCTGTGGAATGGTATAAATTAACTAATTTAGCGACATTCCGAACTGATTTACCACTACTATGATGAAAAATAATCAATTTTCGAATGCTTATTGTTGTTTCTTTACGACTACGAGCCATTTTTAAATAATAAATAGAATATTACGGTATAAGCAGGCAAAAATTAAAGCCAAACGATTTTCTAAATCCTACACAATGCAAAAATAAAAATAAAGTGACAGACGATAATTTAAATTATGAATTTATCCGAAAATATCTCAGTGTACGAAGACTTTTGTGAGATAAAATTTTTGTTACTTTTTGATTATTGATTTCTCAAAAATAAAGTTTTACTACGTTTTCAAAATATTTCATGTAGTTTTGTTAAGAATAGTTTATAGATCTTATTATTAAATACCTATTCCGAAATATTAATTTTAATTCATGGATAGAGCCCTATTTCTTTGAAAATCGTAAGTGTACGAAAACTTTTGGGAGCCACTGTAAATAGATCAATGATTGCAGAAACTACACGAGTCATTTTTTTTTCAAAATTGCGTTTATGCTGTTTTCACATTCTAAAGGGGTATTTACATAATGAATGAAGAAATGACAAGAGTCGAGTAAAATCACATTATAGGTATATAAAATCTATCAGGTAAAAAAAATTAATAACCGATTTTAAAAAATGAATCATTATTTTAAGTCCTCAGCATTTTGATATTATTGATTCATTTGGTTTCCGAAATCAATGATTCAATTAAAGATTTGGTTTATTTTAAGGTGACCAACGTTTTTCCATTGAAAAGGAGGACACAAATAAATTGAAGGAATAAATGTTGTAAATAAAACAAACATTTTATTCATTTCAACAATAATACAGAATACACTATAATATGATAAATGCATAATAAAAATATTTGTGAGATTTTATATTGTAATTATGCTTTCATGTCTATTAATTAATATTTAAATGAGTACAACAGATCGGATCGGCATCGATCGAATGCGGAGATATACAGATTACTCTTCAAATGAGGGCACATTAAGAGGTCTAAAACGCCTAAGTTTATCGTAATTTCAATGTCGAATCTTTTGACTATTACAATATCTTGCATACTCCGTATATGAGAAACTAACCAGCGGGAGTTTTCTCCCCTAAACTTTCTCGTATACTTCCCCCCAAAGGTGCCGTTTCTCCTTCCCCCGCGTGGCTAAAAAAATTCGAACCTACTGTTATCCAGAATCCAATGACTATAAGAAGGTTTTTCATTATAGTAATTGAAAAATATCTAGATAAAGAATTCAAAGAGTTGCGTACCGATTAAAAAGCATTTATCGCACACTGCTAGGTTTCACTCTTGCCGTCTCAAGGATAAACTGGCGTAATTTGCTCCTTGCGTGAGCACAGACGATTGCTTTCGTACGCATGCGCGTGGAGATAGCGGATTGGTTTCAATGCTAAATTATACAGGCCGACAGACAGTCAACCCTTTGACGGATATGGCCCAAACTTTTATACGGACCTACATCCATGACGATAAAACTGTGTACCAAATTTTATCCATCTAGCTATTCAAGTTTTTGAGTTATAGTGTTCGCATGACTTCGGACATACAGACAGACAGACTTCTCGTTGACGGATTCTGTCCAAAATTTGATAGAAACCTACAAATTATGTTTAAAGACCACATACCAAATTTCATTCCCGTAGCTCTCATAGTTTTCGAGTTATCGTGTTCACAGACACACAGACAGACATAATTCCAAAGTTGTGTTTTTCGGACTCAGGGAGGTCTAAAATGTGGAGATTCGTCAAAATCTCGAGTTCGAATTTTTTGACGATTATAATACTTTCTCTTTGTATACTTCGTATACGAGAAAGTAAAAAGTCTTTGTAATTGAGGCCCTTTTTTGTGTGATGAAAAAAAGCTGAGTATGAATGCTGGAATAATACCTTATTAATAGTGAATGCAACTATAAACAATATACCCGTGAAACTATAAGAAAAAGCAAAAAAACTATAATAGTGCATTGCATCCAGAGTGCGCAAAATGCTGCTTCATCCAAAATACAAATATAAACAAAATTTTAAAAGAAAACAACTAAATCACCCTGTAAGCCTATTGGAAAAAGGAAGAGTGTTAAAAAGAATCCGGCTTGTAGACTTCTTCAAGGGTCACCTGCAAGCAGGGATTCAGAACTGGGATTTTTTTATGAGAGGCCTGGCTTTACCCCAAAAAATTGGCCCCTCGTGACCGAAAAATCCCAGGTGAAATGAAAGACTATGGAAGAACAACCATAATTAAAAAAACACCGGCTCAGCAAAATAAGTACAAAAAAATTATTTTGATTCAAATAAGTTTGGGAATAAAAATCTACAGACGTCAGGCATTAAAGGTATAACCGTTGACGTATGTTGCTCACAATATGATTCAAGATATCAGTTTATGTGTAAATTCTATATTTGACATGAATTTTATTCATATTTTTACTGAAAAATGATCATATGTTTTTGAGAAACTTCGCACCTTTTGTTGACTTACATGAATATAGTTAAACATTCCGCACAATGACTGTGTATTACAGGACATGTTAACACTCAATAAATTAAAAATCATTCAGTTGAATTCTGAATAGAAATGTTAATGTAAACATTAAATTCTGCAAAATATTTGCTCAGACATGTCAGTATTTTATGAAGTTTATTCAGTATGTTTTAGAACTAATTCAAAACTCGATGAGACGGATCAACTTAAAAGAAAAAAGGCTACGAAAATGTGTTTTTTTTAAGGGAAAAATATGCGCATGTAAAAATAACGCCTTTTATAGAAAGTGGCTACTGAAGGAGTCAATTATATAAAACTAAGGTGATCACCCGCCTTCCTTTAGTGAGGACAGTCCTCCTTTTGAAAGTTCTCTCCTCCCTCGTAAAATGTCTTCCTTTTCGATATTTGAAATGAGAAGACTGAATATATATATTTAAATTTTGAAAAATTAATACATTGGGAAAATAAACACAGTGAAATTGATGAAAGATGGATGCAAATATTCAGCCATTTCAAAAATGAGCATATTCCAAGCGAGAATTTATTTATTCTTGTTCAGTTTTTGTTGTACTGCCCTGGAAGTAATACAGCATTTAAAAAGGTATTTCCAATTTCTAAGGATTTTTGGATATGTGAGAAATCGAGATTGAATACTAACTCTCTAGCTGAAACTCTTCACGTAAAATTCAATACGAAGAATATTTCTTGTTCAGATATTTCCAATATATTGTTAGAAGATGATACAGTCACAAAAGTACTTATTCTATGGAAAAGTAATAATTTAAATAATAATTATTAAGCATATAAGCATAATTACAATTAAAGTGTTACAAATTAAAAATGTTTTTATCATAATGTAGTGTATTCTATATTATTGTTGCAATAAACAAAAGGTTTCTTTTTATTAACGATATTTCTTTCTTCTATTTATTTATGCCCTCCTTTTCATTGGAAAAAAGTTGGTCACCTTAATAAAACAAAAATAACTTCTACAAGCGCATGTTTTTTAAATTTTTTATTAAACATTTGGAATTATTAATGGCTAGCAACCCGTGGAATCAGGACTTCAACAAAATGAAAAGAAAAAGAAAAAAACCACAATAACATGAAAAAATTTTGAAAACAAAAGATACACATTATTGATTTTCCCGCTTATTTTTTTTTCGCGATAAACAATATTAAAAAATTGCAACCTGAAAATTATTATACTGCAAGCAAAGTATGCGAGATGAATAAATACGTTAAGATACTGTCGAAAATAATAATCAGTCACCCAATTCAAGGTTATGACGTCACCTCCCTTTCAACCAATCACATAGCCAGCTGCGTTCCGGAAAAGTGTCGCGGGGGAAAATTAGCTCGAGAAAAATAACTTTCGTCTGCCCAGGAAAAAATTAATTTAAAATAACGGGAAGAGATATTTTAACCGTTCTTCTTTTAAATCCGACAGGACCGTTCTAATTAAAAGCTGAAAAAAAATTGAAAATAATAGTGTTATTTGAAAGTTGGATGCAATAAATTTAAAAACAAAAATAACATTCCGATGGCAAAACTGACTATTTTTTAAAAATTTCTCAAAATTCGGTAAATTACGTTAGAAATTCAAAACTAACTTCATTAGAACGGTATTCGCGTGATCTTTCCGATGGTGTATCTATTTTTTTCGTACAATTATCCAAAATCATGCTATTAATAAATTAGTGCGAAAAATCAACCAAAAAAACGCAAAACATTAAATAAAAAATTTCTTAGATTAAATTTTAAAATCTCGGCTTCGAGGTGCATTCAGTCACCATTACGACTACCTGTGTGCCAAATTTCATGACTGTAAGTGCGATAGATTCGTCTGACATCGCAGACAAACACACACACACACACACACACACAAACATTGCCTTTTATAAGGATAGATGGATTTTTTCTGGATTCTCTCTGAAAAAACAACTCAAAGAGATACTGTGACATTAAAATGTTGCCAGTATTTTCCCGAAAGTTGAATAATTGATCTTTCACTGGAATAGAAAAACTCAATGAGTTTTAATCGTTGCTAGACATCATGCGTAGTCATTTTAATCTCCAAGGGATGCTCTATAACTTTTAAAAAATAAAATAAAATAATTGAATCGTTCATTACAGAAAACACACGAGTCAATAATATCAAAATGCTGGGAACTTTTAAAAAATCAGATTAATTTTTTAAAATCAATAATTAAAATTTTATTTACCTGTTAGATTTTATACACTTGTAATGTGTCTTTGCATGACTCTTGTTTCTTCACTCATTATGTAAATAACCCTTAAAAGCCAGATTTTTTAAAAATTGATTTTTAAATGTTTTTTTGATTTTTTGACTTTCATTTCTTGAATAAAACGTGTGAAAAATACTTTAAAAACCTTATTTTGTTTAAACCCTTCATTTACCGAATTAACTTACCAGCATTTTTTTCAATTTTATTTTGGCATCATCAGATACGTTTTAATGCGGAATAATCCCAGGAAAGATTAAAAAACTTTTTTAATTAAATAAAATAATTTAATTAATTTGGTTAATAATTAAAATATTTAATTTGTGTCTTCATCTGCCATCTACTTCTATCTGTCGGTACTACTTTCCTCTTGTTCATGTGAATACTGACAGGAAAAACGGTCAAATTACGAAGGTATAAGCATGATTAAAGTAGTACTTTTAAGTACCGTCAGTAAATAAAGGGTCATTGTACAGCAACGGATTCGGAAATACTCCGCGCTTTTGCGCATGCGCCGGGGGGAGTTATTTTCATCAAAATAGGGGGAAAGTGAAGAATGGAAGGGTGATGTTTACATTTTACTCAGCGTGATCTAACAAAGAACTCCGGAAATGCGCTCATATGACTCTTTGCCTGACACCCCTCTCCGGTGTAAAATCGTCCAAAAGTGGTAGTCTCGGAATCCGTTGCTGAACAGTAAGTGTGTACGTTTTATGGCTAAACAAAATAATTTGTTACCAACTGACAAGACTGGGCTTTATTTCAAAAAAAATTCTTGTTGAAATTCTATATATTAAACACATTATTAGCTATTAATTAATTTTAATAACTAATAATACGGATAAGGAATTTCCTTCAACATTTTAGAATAAAATATGGTATCCTCAAGCGTATAAACAAATAAAAAAAGATACAACCTGAAGTGAAAAACAACAATTTATTTTTACTATTTATCAGCACTCAGTCTGCCATCTATATATTATAAATTGATTTAATAAAAATTTCAGGATGTATCTATCCTATTGGCAACAACAGGCATTAGAGCTTCAGTCTTATTCTCAAAATTTTAAAAGACAAAATTGGATATGTTATTAAAATGCAGCGTTGGGCATGCATTTAAGTGTTAAATGTGGAAACAACATGAAAGCAATTTTGGAAAAAAAAATCGACTCGTGTTATTTTTGCAATCAATTAACGATTTGATTGAAAATAAACATGTCATGACTTTTTATTATCCCTGCAATATTTAATTTCAATTAAAATGTTACATTATCCTCATTTAGCTGAATTAAATATTTGATACAGCTTCACTCTAACCTAATGAAACCGACTCGCGTGACGTTAAAATTACATTATAAACGTAAATTCACATGCCATCTAACATTTCACTGTCCATTGTCTTACACTGTGTGGTGATGCAATACTACGAGCAGAAAGACTCAATGGATTTCAAAATCATATTGGCGCGACACATTTGACGTGTGTCACATGAGCATGAATTCGCTTGAATTAGTCAAGTTCCACTGTATGATTGACTCACCGTACAGTGGAACCTAACAAATTCAAAGCTGAGGGGGCCAAAGAAAAAATTCTATTTAAGAAAAACAAGTGGGTATAGCAAAAGAAATCGTCGATTTTTAAACTAAAAAAAATGGAGTTAAAGATTTATTTTTAATATATAATAGTTTTAATAAATGATACATACTAAAAAATAAATAGTAAGAAATTTTAATAAATAAATAATAATAAAGGTAAAACATAACAAAAGTTATTAATTTTTAATAATTTTAAAAATAAATGTAATTATTTTTTTAATTTTTAAAAAATGTGATTAATTAGTTAATAATTTTAAAAATAATAATTTCAATCAGCAACTAAATAATTTTAATAAAAAATAGTATATAGAACTTTAAACACAACATTAGTACAATAAAACTTCAAAATAAGCAATACATTTCACATCTAAGGATGTTCAAAATTTCTTAAAAGAGCGAGACATTTTTATTCCTTTTTTGCTATTGATCACATTGTGCAACAGTTAAGCCCTCGAATGAATAATTAAATTAATAATGAATGAATAATTAAATTAATAATGAATGAATAATTAATTAATTCCTTTAAAAATTATTCATTTACAATGATTGAAAGCACAAGAAATGGTCACATTTAAGTACCGAAAGCAATTCAGAGATAAAAATAATTTTTTTAAATTTTTAGGTTTTGACTTCGGATTAAACAAAATAAATTCAAATTATAAACGTTATTTTAATAAGAAATTCAAAGGACCATAGAAAAATGCGAATTGCCAGTGAATTCGAATTAGCCAAGTTTAACTGTATCAACCCTCCATGCGGACAATTAATCACAACGGAACTTCCCGAAGTACAATTTTGTTGGTGACGTATCCTTTTGCAAAATATCACCAAATTCAATACCTAAAGTTTCAAATTGTTCAAACTGTTATTTAAATCTGTAATTACGACTGAATTACAGATTTAAAAATAAAAATTTCTGTAATTCGATGCACATCAAACACGCCACTGTTTGCGACGGATAACGACTATCGTCTTTGGCAAAAATATTCTTAGTAAATCGAAATTTTGAACATCTAATTTCGAACAATGGAATTTTAAACGCATATCTTTGTTTAAAGAATGTTTCAGAATTATATTCATTCAAGCTTAATTTCCTTACAGTATTGTTTTCAACACCTCGTAGTTTCAGGATTTTCTTCTTACCTCCATACTTTCGATTGGAAAAAATCTATTTTCTACTTTATAATTTACTGATAAAAGCGTGGTCTTATAACTTTTTTTATTTTTAATATTTTCAACTTTTTAGTTTTCGATGCCTTTAGTCTTTTCATGCTTCATTACTATAAATATTATAAAACGATGGATTCACTTTTTTCTCAGATTCACTACCAGATAGCACCACTCAAATGAAATGAAAATTTTATTAGAAGTAATCAATTAATTGATCATTTAGCTCGTAAAGTATTAAAATGTTGTATTGACATCGGGGACACACCACTGTCCATAATTTCAGAACTCTAGCTCATAAAGAAGCCAGTAAAAAAACAATTACAAAATTCCGTATTTAGAAACATTAAACAATTGACTAATAAAAGCCAGGGGTGTAGTGGAGGGGGTACGCGGGGGAACGGCGTACCCCCACTGGTTTTTCGATAAAATCCCATTTTTTTCGTCAATTTTGCAGTTTTTTATTAATTGTAGAATTTTCATGTAGGGGAAGGTGGTGTACCTAAGTCCCATTTTTACTTTTTAATTTTTAATTGGATAATTACTAAAAGAAAGGTAACAAAACAATTTTTCTTTCATATTTTAGGCCTTTATACACAACATATATTTTTGTAGATTTTTTAAAAAAGTATTTCGGTGCATTATTTACAATTAAAAAAAAAGTTCAAATAGGACCAAGGTACACCATGGGTAGTGTACCTTGGACCAGCTATTTCTAGATTTAAAAAATCTAACCGAATAGTTTGAACATAAACATTTATTGGTATTTTAGCTACAGAAAAATGTTAATGAGCACTTTTACTTAATGAAGTCTTAGATTAGACCGAATATAAAATTATTACAGCAACAGTTTCATTCCTATGAGTAGGCTTAACCAACATTGTAATTAGACAAGTCAATTCCAAATGTTAATTTCCGAAGCTGCCTTTCAGATCCTCCAGTCAACACGGGACGTGGTAACTTCCACATTACATCACATTTTTCCACAACATAAGTGGTAGACCATGTAGTGGCCATGCACCAAGGTACACCACTTGGGCATGGTCCGAGGTACACCACTTGGCCATTTCATGGAAAATGGCTGACTACTAAATTGAGGTTATGCTTAACATAATTTCTAACACATGTTATTATAGCTAAAACTGTGCTTTATAAGTTAGGCATTTTACTATAAAGTAATTTATGTATGTTTAGGAACTATTAACACAAAATTCAACAGGAAAAAAATTACTTTTGATGGGTCAGTTTCCTTTTTCAGGATTCATTCATTCAAATGAGCACCTTGACGAATAAGTTCAGGTACACTGGGACCTCTGGTGGCAAGTGTACAAAATACATATAACATTTTCTACACATCTATACAGATGGCGCTAAAATCGGCATAGGTTCAAGGTACACTTATGTCCAAGGTACACCACCTTCCCCTACTGTAAAAAAAATTTTGTTCTTTTAAAGTTGATTAAAAAGTAACAGTTCTGTGAGCAGTATCATTTCTTGTTGCTGCTACAGTGTTGCAGGCATATTTGACTGAAAACATTGATGACGTCGTGAATGAAAACATTTTTCTTGAATTTTTTTGTAAATATGTCTTTAAAGTTTAAATGAAATAAAAATGAATACATATGTATGGTGTTTGTATTTTGTAATAACTGTGTTTTATTTAGCATTAAATTATGTTACGAATTTAAATTAAATGGGGAAACCTTACTTTAAAGTGGTTATAATTTAGAGACTGAATTTTAAAACAAATGCAGTTAGAAACAAAAATTTCTATAACACTTCTACACGTTATTTTCAAAAAAAAAAGTGTACGTAAAATGTTAAAATTTTTAGCTTTCCCCCACTGAAAAATGTGCCACTACAACACTGATAAAAGCGTATAATTATTGAACTTTCAAAAGAAGCTTGATATAGTGATTATTCGCACAGGCCCGGACGAAGCGGATGCCCCCTATAGAGACCCCGGACGGCCTCTTCGTCTCCAAACTACGGCTGAAGTTCGAGGCTCGTCCCAGCCATTTCTGGGACGGCAAGATGAAGCTGCAGTGCGAGGCCATCATCTCTCAGGCCCACACCCTCAGGAGCGAGGAGATAATAATCACCAGCAATGGGGCAACCACTGCAACCGGAGCTTACGGTAAGTGGCTCTTCATTTAGAGAAGTTATTCATTTACGCCATGAGTGTCAAACTCAAATGCTATCACGGGACAGGTAAACCAGGTCTAAGCTTTCGTGGGTTGCAATTTTTGTTTGTAGTAACGTAGATTTATTTCGAAAACTCAATATAAGAAAAGAACAAGGACAATTGTAAAGTTGATGTTTTCTTGCTTACTCCTGGCATATCTTATCTGCTACTATACAATCTGTAAAAAAATTCACATTCATTGAGCCATAGATGGAAATTAAGGGGTTGTTTTATTAATTTGTCTAAATGGTTCCATTCCCAAAAAAATTCTTGTTTCTACTTCTTATGTTTTGTTTTTTCGAATATAGATGGCGCCATGGGACTAGTGTTTCTTTAAAAACTAAGCTGATTTCTTTTTCTTAAAAGAAAGTTTGGATTACGTGTGGACATTTTTTTTTCTCTTTTTTCTCTATTCTGGGCGTTGGGTAAGTTTATATTTATGATGGCTATCTTTAAAAAAGCCAGATGGCTGATATTTATAAATCAATCTTATTAGCGTTTTTATGTATGTGTTTTGTTTTTCCTCTCACTTTCGAAATGATACTTTTTGATGTACAGATCTCCTTTGTCTTTTGTTGGGAAATTTCGGGATAAGAGAAGCTATATTTGGCGTAATGCAAGCTTCTTACAGAAAAATTTCCCAGTTATTATTTTGAATCCATTTCGAATAAAGTCCTTAGCCCTTGAAAAAATGGACTAGAATGGATTCCTTGTTTGATTGAGGTATTTTTTTATTACCTCTGAGATTATCTTTGTTTTTTTTGGCTTTCTTTGTATGATATTGATTTCCATTATCTGCTACTAACTGGTCCACAGAAATTAATTTCTAAATAGGTCCAATAATTATGAATCTGATTGAGTTTGACTTTGGTTTTCTGGCGCAAGAGCCATAAATTTGGCCATGCTGCGCCAAACTAAGCGGCAATCCTTCAGTATAAAAGAGTGAAATTAATATGCGTACAAAACAATGAAAAGATTCGATCAAAAAGGATTGCTGCTTAAATAAGTGAGTAAGAACCAATAGATTTTTAAAAAGCAAAAAGGTGAACATGCATATGAATCTGATAGGAGACTAGTTTCCTATGATAAGTGAAAATAATTTCTCGAACCGATAAGTACTTCCAAACATGAAAACAACTTCATGTCCCAATTTTACAGTGTTTTCAAACCAGGCAGGCAACTATTTCTAAAATTTAGGCTTTCCAATGTCACTGAATTTTACCTTCAAATCTAAACAACACAGGATCTCGTTTACCTCCATTTGCTTACTCGTGTGTTATCGACTGCTAAAATATTCGCTGCTATTGGTTGGGGAAATGGTGCGTCGATGTAATACGACTGGTAATCGAACATTGGCGAATGGTGTGGCTCATGTTTCATAATTGTATATGATTACGATTTTTAAAAATTAAGCAACGAAATTTTTGTTAAAAATTTTGTTAAATATTGTTATGTTTGGCGGGCCACAAAGATATTCATTGAGGACTGCGAGTTTGACGCTCTTGATTTACGCAGCCTGTGCAATAAATGTTCAAAATGAGGTCATAGAAACTCTGATGTGGTACGGAAGCTTGGAGAGAGGGTGCGAGGTCAGGCGTCATCCTCGTCATCTGACTGCTACTCAAAATTACGAGGTCCGTCCCAAAATAGCCTTCGTGTTACGTTAAAATGACTAAACTAATCTAAACTACATTGTTACTACTTCACTTAACTATCTTACGGCCCAAATCTTTAATGGAATTAAAGTTATGATACCGGTCCAATCTAGGCGCCGCCGGGCTAAATTCGGCTACTCTTACCTACATTTTATGTTGTATTATACACATCAAACATATTCTTTTACATTATATAAAAACAAATGAACTATTACTTTATTGTGTGTGTTATTAATGCGACGTATACGTAATGTAACCATATGTCCCGTTTTTTTTTTTTTGGTAGTCTGTCCCGTTGTCTCCAAGCACAGCTTCGAGCCGCTCAAATGTCCCGTTTTCAGAAAGAGAGCAACCCGCGATAACAATTTCAAACAAGAAGTTGGCAAAAATAAATTTAAAGAATGGTACGGTAAAGTCCGGGATTGACGGAGCATGCGCTATACGCTCAGAAGCTTCTTATCTCGCACGTAATTCTAACTTCATTACACCACACAGTAGCGAATCCAGGGCGGTGGCTATCGGGCTGCCGCCCCCCCCCCCCCAGAACTAAACCAAAATTCTTGATTTTATTTAAAATCATTACAACTGTTTGTGCTTAATTTCCCTTTTATTTAAAAAATAAAAACGTGACAACATTGTTTTCTGGCTTGACAGGCTCGAAAAATTTCCTACTTTTGTAGTCATTCCACTTGTAGCGTTGACGCGGTAGAAAACATTTTTTGGCTAGTTATGTCATTGTATTTTTTATTAACTTATCGAAAGTATTGTACTGTTCTTTATGATTCTTACTGTCAGGTGATTAAAGTCTGTAAAGTTAAAGTGTTTTGGTTTACATCAGTGGCGAATCCAGGGGGGCTATCGGGCTACAGCCCCGCCCTCCGGAGCCAAGCCAGAATTCTTGATTTTATTTAACATCATTAAAATTGTTTTTTCTTAATTTCCCTCTTTTTAAAAAATAATAGAAACGTTTCAACATTACTTTCTGGCTTGACATGCTCGAAAATTTTCCTACTTGTAGCTTTGGCGCTGTCGAAGACATTTTAGGCTAGTTATTTCATTGTAATTTTTATTAAATTATCGAAAGTATTGTATTGTTTTTTATGATTTTTATTATCAGGTGAGTCAAGTATGTAAAGTTAAAGAGTTTTGGTTTACTTTAGCCTTCAGGTTTGACATTCATCACGACGATACAAAGTTTTTATGACCTCAGGCCCCCCCCCCCTCCAGACCCGAATCCTAGATTCGCCACTGGTTTACATAAGCCACGAGGTTTGACATTCGTCACGACGATACAAATCTTTATGACCTCAACCCCTCCCCCAGACCCGAATTCTGGATTTGCCACTGACACCGCATGAAGTGACAGAATGAAGCACTGGGAATATTTAAACCAAAAGTCGTTGTACTGTGGAAAGGAACTGTACAAACACATTTACTTCAATAACTTAAATCATACTAACTTTCGTATAATTATTGAATATATTCTAGGTCTGCCCGACACTATTACACCAGAAGAAAGAGCCTTTTTTCTTATGAACAAATTGTGGACGATCTAGAAAACACAGCTGCAAGTCGCAGTTTATAAAGCAACTATAATTTCCAAAGTAAATTTTAACCCTTTATTTCCCGACTGTACTTAAAAGTACTACAATCTACTCTCTATTATCCGTGCGCTGATTATCCGGTTTGAGGATTATCCGTTATCCTCATTATCCTCATTCCGGACTCACAAAAAAATTTTAAGAGAAACATTTTCACGCTTATCATGCATGTAAAATCGATGTTGATGTTCAATCGAGAGATTCATTCCGTGAAACTAGTGGGTCGTGACGGCGGAGGCCAAAGAATAGATTTTTTTTCTTCCTCCGCGTGCAATCTCTACCGGTTCAACTCCTAAATTTCCGAGAAATGAATTATCCACTTCCTGCTAGCTCATTCTCGTACGAACACGCTTCTTCCTGACACGTCATTCTATGTCCTCTCTCACTTTCGCACGTATTCCTTTAGTTTTTGCGTCTTGTTTATCGTCAGTTAGTAGCGTGAAATTTTTTACTAGTAAAAATGAGTGGTGTGAAACGAAAATGAAACGTTTTAAATGTTAAACAAAAATTAGAAATCCTTCAAAAACTTGTTAATGGAGAATCAGCTAGTACTGATGCAGAAGATGTACTAAATGAGGGAAATACAATTTCTCATTCTGTTTCTCTACAATCTGTGGATACTTTGTTAGATTATATGGGACAAAGAGGATTTGATTACGGTGACATTACTGCGGTTCGTAAAATATGTGTCGATATACGACAAGAGATGAACAAACAGCAGAAGCAAAGACGCATAACAGATTTTTTCAAGCAGTAAATGTTAAAAGGAAAATTCCTTGTTTTATACAGCATGCAAATGTAAGTAATTTTTATACTGATGTTGATTTTTTTTTCTTTAATGAAAAGGAGTTTTCGGATTATCCGTGTTTTTCTTTTTCCCGTGCGATCCCTCCCGGTGATTAACCCGGATAATCGGGAGTGCACTGCACTTTAATCACGCTTATATCTTCGTAATTTGGCCGTTTTTCCTGTCAGTATTCGCATGAACAAGAGGTATGTAGTTCCGACAATTAACACACTGTAAAAAATATCCGTTTTTTTTCCCGGACTTTTTCCGTATATTTGACGGTTTAAAGCTGTTTTGTTGACAAAACGGTTTTTCACCGTTTTCCGCTCCAGCCATAAACGGTTTAAAACCGTCAGTTCAAATTCTATTTTTCGTCATACGGTATTGCTTTCCGTATGATAACTTTCCCTTTTCTTAAATGTAATTTTATTGCATTCATTTCATGTTTTTAATAGGGTTGTTTTAATAGGGTTAACCTGTTGTCACTCATGAAAGCTAACCTTAAAACACGTGTTCTGGCAATATTTGATTTTTGCACCACTAGGTGGCGCCACCAGAGCTATAGTGACTTTAAAACTCAAATAGATTATTTTTACTTCATTTTATGAAGTCTCCGGTGGTCTAGTGGTTAGAGCGACTGCCTTTTATTTCTATGAACGCGGTTTCGATCCCCGGCTCGCAGGAGTTAGAAGTTTTGTCACCATCTTGTATCGAAATCGTCCAAGTAAATTCAATTAAGAATTATATTAATTAAACTAATTGTAATTAATAATTAAGCCTTGATTAATTAATATTCCTGATTGATAATACACATCAGCACATTTCAACTCGGACAGAAGGAGAAAGACAACTCAACTCAGTCGATGACGTCACTTACTTCGATGACTTAATTTTTACGGAGAAAACTTGATTTCATACGGTAAAAAACCGTTGTGACTACGGATTTACTTCGTAACTTTTACGGGAAAAACTTGTTCCTGTATGGTAAAAAACCGTTGTGCCTACGGATTTACTTCGTAACTTTTACGGTTTTGCACAACCAACCCAGCTGCCAGTTTAAAACCGTAAATTTTACGGGATATTTTTACAGTGCAGTAGATGGCAGATGAAGGCAAAAATTAATTTTTTTATTATTAATCAAATTAATTAAATTATATTTTATTTAATTAAAGATGTTTTTCATCTTTCATGGGGTTATTCTGCATTAAAACGTATCGAATGATGCCAAAATGAAATTGAAAAGTTCCTCGTAAGTTAAATCGGTAAATAAAGGGTCAATAAATCCTACCAAGAATTTCATTATTTTTTTTACATCAACATGTGTTCTTCAAAAAAAATCAAGGTCGCATGAATTATTTATTTTAACGTGCTTATTCCTGTTATTTTCATTACTAATATAATAGCCCAGATCTCTCGGTAACGCTCTGACATCACCAATAATAAAACCCTCGCCATAGCACTGCGAGACGTTAAACAGCATTATTTCATTGTTAGAGAACCTAAATTTCAGAAATTTTGAATTTAAAACAGTAATTGTCGTTCTAATTTCAAATTTAATAGCTCTAAAATAGTGAAATAAAATTTTCTATCGATTGATATAAAATTTATCTTGCTATGATCAATAGTTCCCGAGAAATTTTAAATTATATTTATCATATATTTAAAATTAATTTCCGTTTTTTAATAGAAGGTAGTAAATTACGCCATTGGTATATCATGCGCGATATAGTTTGGACGCCACGATGCACGATGGATTTCATGGATGGATATCACAATGAATTTTTTGGATGTCACGATGATTTTTTGAATAAAGAAAGATGTAAGTAATATGTAAATAGAAAAATATTTCCTGTCATAAAACATATGTTTATTTTATTTGTTTCCAATCAATGTTAAAAATTACTCTCATATATATATATATATATATATATATATATATATAATCTAAATCCTAATAAAACCAGTATACAAACATACAGAAATAAACAAGAATTAAATCCTATATCAAATAGTCATTATTTGAACTATACATCACTTTTAAATAAAATCTAATAAATTGAAATTACTAATGATACCATAAACAAAAATCATATATATATATATATATATTCAAACACGTCAAATTTGACGGGAAATCTCTCGAATGAAGAGGCAATTTCATACCATGACGGGTGATTTTCTAGTTAATAAATAAAAAAACTAAAGAAATATGTGTTTTCATGAATACACATATTACCTAAAAATTAAAAAATGTCCCGTTTTGAGGGAAGAAAGAAATCTTCACTTTACGTATACATAGACTTGCCAGATTTCTGAAATGATCAACCGGGACACCGAAATGACCCCCAGCGTCGCGGGTATTCAAGGGTATACCCCTTGGCGGGTTTTTAGAGTGTTTTAGAGGGTAGTTTATTCTCAATGCTATGAATAAATGGTTACTGGATAAATGGTAATGGACACAAGCATATAAATTTAAACATTTTATTTCTTACATGTTAATATTTATAAGTTACTTAAGTAAGAAGAAACACTTTGAATGACGAATAAAAATTGACGAACAATATTTACATGTACTTTTCATTGGATAGGACTTTTTTAGAAAATCTTTTTTGTTTTTAATCTTAATGTAAAAATCTTCAGAAGCCAATCCGATATTAATTTTACATATCATCAAGCCTTTAACCGTAGATTCCTTCATCAAACCCCTATCATCAGTCCATGCGTTGTTCATCAAAGAAAATACCCTCTCAACTGGTGCTGATGTCCCAGGTAAGCAGAAGGCATACTTAACCATCTTGATCAGATTGGGGGCTGCTATGTGATTCTCCTTGAAGTGACCAAAGAGTATGAGCCATTTTTCTTCACTTGAAATAATCACATCTCTGGTAGTCTCTTCTTGCTTCCACTGTTCCCAATTTGACTGCAAATACTCCTTAGCAAGCACAACTTCGTCAAACAGCTGATCATTGTTTATTTTCATATCGGGTACATCAAGAAGACTGCTATTAATAATTTCAGCAGAAGTTTCGGCGTTTTCCCAATCAACAGCATTTGTTTTGGTCAGATTGACACATGAAAACTGTTCAGCGTTTTTCTGGCTCTAAAGCTACACACCTTAGTGCCCAATATTGGACTCGCCCGGAGAGCCTCTCGCATTGCGCATGGTCGCGATTGGCGAGACAAGACGATACGATGACAATATTATTTATTAGCAGACCATCACTCTTCTATAGTTTTCATACAGTACAGTGAAATAAATGACATAGTAATTATCCTAAATAATCCTTCACAGTTAAATATTTTTAAACTTTTTTGGTCATCTATAATCAAATTTAATTTTTACCGGGACGTGAAGTAAACCGGCCGGGACACCGGGATTTTGTCTGAAAACCGGGACGTCTGGCAAGCCTACGTATACATCGTTGAAAGTACTCTTCCTGATTTTAGGGATCCGATATCTGAATACGTATACTACACGCAAATTAATGGCTAAATTCTCTCGAGTCTAAATGCAGTAATTCATTGCTTTACTTCAGATCTGTTCATATCTGCCATTTTGAATCCTTTCTGTTGAAAGATAGGTTCAAATTTTATCCGAAAGAGAATTGATTTTCCCATCCATCACAAAATTTTAATTTCTTCTGATTTCGAAAACAAGAAGCGAGGCAAATGGTAGAGGGTTCCCCCCTGTACCTGTCTAACATGGAATAAAAGTGTACGTGTTCATATTTTTCATTATAAGGTTAGTATAATAAGATTCTTAAATTAAAAGATTTATTAAAATAGATATTCTCAATGCTTTCACGCACTTTTTATACACATGTATTGACATATAACATGTATAAGCAGACGATATATTTTATCTCGTTTCTGTGAAAGATAAAAAGACTGAAGTTGGATAAATATTTTTAAAAAGTTTCATTTCAGCTTCAAAAGACGATAATTCATGGAAGAATAAATCAACTAGCTGTTCGCATAAATGTCTTTTAAATATTTGTCCTTTTTACTATAGTCTTTGGGAATCAGATTAGGGTCTTTATTTGCATATTTTTCAAAATACTGAAAAACATTTTTATTATTATTCAACAAATAAATTAAAATGTATTCCGTGATAAAAAAAATAGGCTCTTAATTTTTCTGTGACAAATACCTTTCTGATAAAATATTACATCTTCAAACATACGAATTTTTACGATAATATAGCTATTGAGATTCTTTCAGACGTGGAAAATTTTGTATATAATTGTAAAATTCTGAATGTCAGGGAAAATTGTAAATATTTGCAGAAATTGTATCGCAGACTGTAAAGAATCAAATATTTCTTATTATTTGTTCTCTGAATTCAATAATTTCGTTCTAATTACGTGTATTTTCTTAATTCAACATTAATATATCTTCCAAAAACAAAAACATTTGTCATTTTCAAAGATAAATATTAATAATATTCAAATATAAATTTAAAATGTGAAAATTATTATTTGCAAAAATTCATGAAAAGAATAACTCATTAATTATAACTAAATAATAATCCCATTTTAAAGTAAGTGGTCTATCCAGTGCTAACATTTTGGTATAGAAAACACTTTTATATCAACTTAATACATAAACTTTTCCTTTTGTACCAAATAAATTGCTATAGTGGCTGAAATTAAATGTTTCCTAGTTAATTTTTAATTTTACTGCGAATTTAAAGTTAAATGTTCCATTCTTCTGCGACTAAAACTGACCGAGTTATGAAGCCTTAAATATCACTATTTTAGACAATTTTAGAACATTTCATTGACCGCCTCGAGGAAGATCCGCCAATTAGTGAGAAGCGGTTGCTAGATGCGGCCGTTGATTTGCTCAAAATAGTGAATTTCATAGCTTTATAACTCGCTCAGTTTTAGTCACGGAAGAGTGGAACTTTTTTGTTTAAATTGTTTGTGCTTCGCGAATACTTTGCTAAATATGTCTAATAGGTAAATTTTTATACCGGGGGAAAGTATAAAAATTTAGAATTCGTAATTTTTTCAGCGGCACATACATTGACTCAAACAACATAAAATAAAATTCCGTACGCCATTTAAAGCATTTTTCCGATTGGAAGTATAGGCCTGTCT
>BGPR01000355.1:270132-314118 GCA_013235015.1 Araneus ventricosus
CCAGAGTTATTAGAGTGGACGCTGTGTATATCTTCATACATCTGACAATCGTTATTAAGAGGGGCGACTCGTGCATATGGACTGCGGTACTGCAGCACCCCAATTTTTTTGCACTGTGTACATTTATTCAATTTATATTACAGTAGACTCTCGATTAACCGGGATCGGATTATCCGGGACGACCCCAAAAAATTTGCAGAGAAAAATCTTATAAGATTTGAGAAAGTTAGACTGTTCTGAAAATGTGAATGAAGAAGCAATGGAAAATGGATTAACGAAGAATCGACATTGGAATGTTGCGAAGTTTTAAGTGACGATGATATTGTGTCCCGTGTAACTTGTGGTTCAGAAGAAACAAGGAATTTCGAAGCAAGTGGTAAGGAAAATCTTGTAACTCATCAAAAATTAAGTCTCGGTGACGCATTAGTACACACTGAGGCGTTACTTAATTACTTGGAGCAAGAAGATGAAAGCACGCCTGCGGAAAAAATGATATTGAGAAATCTGCGTAGTATAATTTGTCGAAGAGTAAACGAAAAACAGAAACAGACTTCTATCATTTCATTCTTCACAAAACAGTGAGGTGAACTACATCCGTTTTTCTTTTTAATTGTACGAATTGCGAATCTAAATAACATTAAAATTTCTTGATAATTATTTTTCTTTTGTATTAATTAAACTATTAATGTCTTATTGTATAATACTTTTACATTTTCTATCATTTTTTCCAAAAATTTCCATCAAAATTTGCACAAATTGGATTATCCGGGATATTCACTTATCCGGGACGACTCATTTCCCGACCATCCCGTTTAATCGAGAGTCTACTATATTTCTCATTTAATGCTTAAATCTATCAACAATCTAACCAAATTTTACATGAAAATATTTCGATCTTCAAATAAACCACGAGTAAAAACTGAGGCAGAAAACTAAGTTCCCTATCTCATTTTTTCATTAACCGAAGATTAAGCGCATAGGAAAAAGTAACTACAGTGAAACCTCTCTGAGCGGCCACCCCTCCGTTCCGAGAAAAATTGGCCGCTCTGAAGGATTTTCGTTACAATTACAAGATAATTGCTATAATACATAATATAAACAAGTTTGACACATATTTCTTATTTAAAAAGAAGTTTGAGACTTATCTAAAGAGAAAATAGTACTTTAGTTAATAATTTTTTACATTTTTTGAAAAATGGATACAATTTGTGACTGTTTTGAGTTTTTACCCTTCTCGGGAAAAAAACCATTTTTTCAAGTTCATTTTTCAGTTTAAAAAGTAAATCTCTAACCGATGCGTTTGTTAAATGGGATGGACGGACATTTACGCATGCGCATGGAGTTGAACAAGTATGCTATTATACAGACCGACAGACAGTCAGCCCATTGACGGATTTGGTCCAAAATTTTATACGGACCTACATTCATGACGATAAAACTGTGTACGAAATTTTATCCATCTCGCTATTCAAGTTTTTGAATTATAGCGTTCGCATGACCACGGACATACAGACAGACTTCCCTTTGACGGATTTTGTCCAAAATTTGACAGAAACCTACAAATTATGTTTAAAGACTACATGCCAAATTTCATCCCTTTATCTCTAATAGTTTTCGAGCTATCGTGTTCACAGACAGACAGATATAATTCCAGAATTGTGTTTTTCGGACTCAGGGAGGTCTAAAACGTGGAGATTCGTCAAAATCTCGAGTTCGAATTTTTTAACGATTACAATACTTTCTCTTTGTATACTTCGTATACGAGAAAGTAAAAATGTAGTAAGGAATACAGGAAACGGAAATGGAAGACAAATTTTGAATTTCAATTTTTTTATTACAATAAATTTGTTAAAATACTTACCTATTCGAAGAGAAAAATGTTTTAAATTTATTGATTCAATATAAAATTACTCAAAGTTTGTGGAAAAAGAAAGAAACTAATGCGCAGTGAAGGATTGGCTAAAAGTTACAGCACCCCCAATATTACACAACACGAGAAGCCACTGGTCATTAATTGCATTCAATACAACTAACACGAATATATTTTATAGACGGGTCACCTGGTTGGAAATACTACATGTGGATGCAGTTACGCGATAAAGAATCAACTGAAAAGTTCAAATTTTGAGATTTAGCTGTTTTTGCAAAATGCTGCAGAAACGGTTTTGATCTTACATTTTTCAACATTCCTCATTACATTATTAACCCACTAACTGGACAATCCTTTGAATACCCGTTTACTTAACCTTTTCACATTATAAAACAACATTTCTTTTGCTTATGTTCTGTCATATCATTAGAAATCGCAGCTCAATGCTGTAAAAAGGGTTATTCCTCGTCTTACAGCTGAGCCTCTGAATAGACGAAAATGCACTGAACTTTTTGTGCAATTACTCCAGCTATTGCCTTAACCTATATGACGCATCGTTCCACCAACTGCAGAACCATCTGGAAGCCTAATTTGTAAGCTATGCATCAATAAATTCTGATTTTGTGGATTTAAATGAATCTTGCCTCGGCAAATGGGATCTCTTGATTTTCATTCGTTTTCATATAGATTTTTAAAGTTACTCCGGATTTTTGAATTACCCTGAATGTTATACAAAGTTTCCCTCCCGCAAGCTCATTTACAAATTATAAAGATAGGTTAAACATGCAGCAACAAACCATTTTTGAAATAGAACATGGGGTGGGAAACGCAATGGGGCGCGCCACAGGAAACTCTTTGTCAGTAAATTAAGTAAAAGAAAATGATACACCGTATAAAATATGCTACACCAAATGCGAAAGAAGTATCAAGTAATAATAACAAGTAAAAATACGAAGATGCGAAGCATGCATCTCTTTGGGTGATAAATCCTTTGAGCACTTATTTATTTAAGTACTCAAAAAGTTTGTTGTTGATACTGTGTCTTACTTGCCCTTGTCGTATCCGACATTCTGCGCACAACTTGTAATGTTTGTTATTCATGCAACGCAGTGGCGAATCCAGGATTCCAGGGAGGGTCCACAAACGCGATGCGCAGTAGGTCTTTCCGCGCATGACGTCGTATTGGGACAGATTTCGAAACTCTCCGCTAGTCCACGCGGTTTCGAATTAAAGAAATAAATTTATTCCAACTGTAAGAAACGGTAAAAATGCCCGATTAATCGTTCGTTATTGTATCTTCATCTTTTTACATCACGATACTGCTTTTTATTGCTTATAAATTCCCTGCGCTATGTGCTTTTATTTTTAATTAAAATGAATCATGGTTCTTCTCTTTTTGTTTACTTTACAGTAATTCCAAATAATCGATTCGATTTTTGAGAATACTATTTGCTCTTTTTTCTAATAGAAGTTTTAAATGAATGAAAATAAATAATATGATCTTTTGTGCTTATTTATATCTAGTCTGGAGTAAGTTTTTTTTTGTTTCTTTTTTTCTCCTCACATTCTAAATTAAAAGGCGGGAAAGTTAGTTTTATCATGAATATTTCTGGTTTGATTCAGAACTGGAGGTGGCTGCTTGATTGTTAGGAGAGGTTTTTGAGTTTTCCTTTGTTTCGTTAACTAAAGATTTAAAAAACTGATCTTTTCAGAGCCAAATATTATAGTTTTTAGGAAACATTTAAGCTAATACAATGCCTGGTTGTACTGTTGTCGGATGTTCGATGCATTCGAGAAGTTCCAAAGGCACAAACGTTTCTTTTCATTCATTTTCGAAAGATCCTGATATTAGGGAAATTTGGATTTTCAAATGCAGAAGGAAAGATATTCTGTTTTAAACATAAAATAATCATTTTTTCAATCATTTCTATATAGTGTAAACACTGATTATCACATTGCTCGAAAGTTTTGAATTTATATATGTGTGTGAAAATGTAATATTTATGAATTATGTATGTGATATATACGTGTAAAATCCTATTACGAATTGTGCGATGAAAGCAGTTATGTGAAAATAAGCTATTTTGGTTCATATTTATTCAAATTAAAAATTAGTTTTTAGAAGGCTGTCAAAGGTTGTTGATTTCATTTTTAGTTAGATAAAGTAAGTGAAACACTATTATTTAAACGAATGCGTGTTTTATAATATCAAGTAAAATAATTCTTAACTATTCTGCTCCTCTCGTCCATTGTTTAAACTAGAAATGATTTTTATTCATAAAGTTCAGGGGCTATAGACGTAATTTTGTCCTTATTTCTCGCATGGAGACCATAGTAGAAAATTAGATCACTGAGTTTTATTAGAATTTTTTATTAAATAATCCGAATTTTTATTTTTCATAATGTGCGAATCTTTAACAATGTTTCCACCAAAAAAAAATCTGGCTCAGAAAAAGTTTTTTTGTTACTAAAAGAGCTCTCAAACAATTCATTTATTCCGTTACGTAGCACTGGGACGAAAAGCATGCTCCCAGTCTGACGTCATCAATGCATCCGCTCTCTGTGAGCCTAACCTTACTACTCGCAAGAAACCTTGCCATGATTCGAGTCGGAGGGGGGGGGGGCTGAGGTCATAAAAATTATAGCTTATGTAAACCAAAACACTTTAACTTTACAGACTTTCCTCGCCTGACAAGAACCATAAAGAACACTACAATACTTTCAATAATTTAATAAAAAATACAATGATATAACTAGCCAAAAAATGTTTTCTACAGCGTCAACGCTACAAGTGGAATGACTAGAAAAGTAGGAAATTTTTCGAGCCTGTCAAGCCAGAAAGCAATGTTGTCACGTTATTATTATTTTTTTTATAAAAGGGAAATTAAGAACAAACAGTTGTAGTGATTTTAAATAAAATCAAGAATTTTGGTTTAGCTCTGGAGGGCTGCAGCCCGATAATTCCCCCCCCCCCCCGGATTCGCCACTGATGCAGCGGGTTGTTGTAAATTTGTATTGCATTAAATCTGTGTTGCGCATTTTATCTGGGGTGGTGTATTCTTTTTTTTACTTAATTCACTCACAAAGCCCCCCCCCCTTTTCATTTCTGACTCCATGTTCTATCGCAAAAATGACTCGTATCTGTATGCCTGACCTACCCTTAAAGTCCGCAAACGCCTTTTGGGACATCCTGCGTAATACATACATTTCATACCCAGATTTGCTATGAACTATATCTAAGTAGGCTTAGCATACATCTCGGCTTAACCGGGCTTGTCCCAGTTTCGCAGCTTATTTCGGCTTGACCTTTTAAGAATTTGTCGTTTCTAAAGCTTTGAGATGCCGATTTTTAAATATTTCAAAGTCCAAAGCATTCCGATAGAAAATTTAAGCGAGTTATGAAATGTGCTGTTTTCTGCCGTTCAATGCTTTCATTTATGTCCAATGTGTATTCGTAGGGAAGACACTGAATATGTAAATTCACAGATTACTTGTGCATAAAGTGAATAGAAAAATAAGCACACAAATTCTCCTTTCTTCACCCCTTCAGTCGGAATTAAGAAATAATGGAGTTAGAATTTATCCTTTGGCGTACTGTGTACTACTGCAAAGTTTAAAGCATAAATAAAATTTCAAGCCTGTAGATGAAAAATTAAAGAAGTTACACCATGTCCGGCATCCGGACAATACCGGATATTTCAACTAAAAAAGATACAAAATCACACAAATTTCTCTTTAAAACAGTTCTCAAAGAGTAATAAAATCTTATAGAAGCCTTTTAAATGGTGAAAAAAAGGATTAAAAACAAGAAATAACTCGAAAAACAAAATTCACCACCGAGCTCCATTTCGGGAAGGACAATGATTTTCTCATTTTTTTTTGGAAAAAACTAAAAAAATGAAACGATTCCATGCCCGAAACGAAAAATTCTTGCAACAATTATATTTATAAGAAAATCGAGAACAAATAAAAAACAGCATGTAGTTTCGACAATTATTGAATTGATAGGAGCAGTTCAAAGTTGATGTCCGTTATACCGGACACCAGGTCTGAAGGGGTTAATTGAGTGCGACAAACTATTGCTGAAAAGATTCAAGCTAGAGGAAAATATGACTGATTTTAATTCTCACTGAATAAATTTTTATTTACTACGTCCTTAAAAGTAACTGCGACTAAAAGTTGAATTAAGTAAATTGGCATGACTTCACATTCAGATAACAAACGAAACTGCGCATGTCATCCAACATAAAACTGAATACAACTTTACGCTGTGTTGTGACGTCACATTCTATTTCCAAATGCAATATGCACAATGGATTCTAAGTTTACACTAACGCCACCATATGAACTTGAATTGATTCCGTTATTGTCCTATAATTTTTTTACTCTACTTCGAAGCCTCCGAAGGGGTACACCACGAGTACACGTGGATGAGATGCCACCGGATAAGTAGACGAATTCTTGCTTCTCCTGTCGGTACAGTAATGGGGGAGGGGTAGAGTTACCCCTCAGCGATGACGGAACGTCCCACCTTCAGGAGCGATTGGGCCGTGACCTGTGATGGCCGTCATGACTCCGACTGTTGTTTGTTCCGATTGTTTCCCACGCGCTTCTGCAGGCTGGGGATAATTCCGTTATGGTTTACTCTACTTTGAAAATAAAATAAAGTTACAAGCTTATACAGGATGTCCATAGTTAAATTTCGTCTATCTCTTTCTATTCAGAAGACTCTAGAGCTGTTTCTATAGTTCCAAATGGAACAAAACTTCAGTAGAATCTAGTTCAAGTGATACGATCTGTAAAAAATAAAGCTAGAATTTCGTCGATAGGTGGCGCTGTGGCAATATCTATGGCGACTTTTGGAGTTTTTATTATTATTATCAGTGGCGGCGATTGGGTGAAAAAAGTGAGGATCCAAAAAATTGACTAAGATCCAAAAGTGCACGGGAGTATGTTACAAAACTGGTTAGCTTTCCAGGCCACAGTTTCTTTTACATAGGACTACTTTCCTCCCATTGGAGTCTCGAGAAGGAATTTGATTCACACGCCAAGACGCCACAAAAAGCGTTGTATGGGAGATCCTCTATATCTCGATAACTATATATGTTAAAAACATAAATAATGTCTTAGCTTAGAGATAAAGGGTAACAACAGAGGTTACAGAAAAAATTGAAATTCGGAATTCAGCGACTACTGAGTCGCAAAGTTGGGGAAAATAAGCATGAATTGGTGACGCATTCCTCTATATCTCGGTAACTACATATATATTAAAAACATAACTAATGTCTTATTTTAGACATGAAGGGTAACAACAGAAGTGACAAAACAAATTAAAATCGGAAAAGAGTCACGCGAGTAAAGTAGTCCTACGCCTTTAACATTAGCGGCTGTTTGAAAAAGACAGCCTCCCGTCATTTTTATTTTATGATTCCTAGTTTTAGACAGGCTAGCTCACAGGAAGCGAAAATGACGGTTAAAATAAGTTGGGTCATAGTTGAATTAAAGTAAATTTATTATTGACACATCTTTCACATAGAATTATTTTAGATTAACTAAGTTTACATTACATTTAAGTTACATTAATCAACTCTCGACGCATGTCGAGTTTTATCCGTCGCTGTTAAGGGGGAATAAAAAGGCACCTTCTCGCACGAAGGCTCAAGTCACTCTGTCTCTCGTTCTTCTCCGGAAAGTCAAAGGTCTTTGCAGCGCCATCCACCGGCAGGAGGGCGAGACAAAATGTCATTGTCACAATATAAATTTAATTTTTACAGGAAAAGGTAGGGTACGACTGTCCCCCTCGCCCCCCTTACTCTCTGCCACTCATTATTATTATTATTACTAGCCGCCTACGACGACTAGTTGACCTCCCGTAATATATGCTTGCAAATTGGCGATATAACTTTGCGAATTTTACTTTGCGACATATCTAGAAAATGCAGGGTGGTGGGTGGCGGCGATCCTTGATGACATATCTAGAGGTCGTAAGCTTTTATATGAAATAATATCAAATAGGTCCTGTGGTTGGGTATTGGTCCTCTGGTTTTCCCAATTATTTTAAATGTATAGATTATTATTATTGAAGGAAAATTGAATAGTTAGTTTGAGTTATTCTTAATTTAAGGGGACTCTGTACCCTAAAATCGATGAAAATTTCAATTTTGATTTTAAAATTATTTCTGAACCTTTGATTCAATTCTCTGGAAATTTTAAAACGATAGGACAGATATTTAGAGAGATATGGAGTCATTTTGAGTAATGCGCTCTCATAGGCCACGCCCTCTTCTCTGTTTACTATAGAATTTAAGTTGTGAGGCACTTAATTTTTTGGAATGAAGTAATTCAAAACGCTTTCCTAAAGACTTTATTGTTTATTTATTGCTTGCTTATAATTTTGATTGTTTTACTAGCTTTTCTGTGTTAATTTCTATCCATCCATTTTGGGTCATTTTTGAAAAGAAAACTAAATTTTTCAAAGATTCAAAACAATTTATTTCTTACTCTGATTATGATAGATTTCGAAATAGTACTAGTTAACAGAAAGAAACAATATTATGAGCGGCAAGAGGTGAAAGGTGCGAAAATCAAAAATTCCAAAAGAAAAGTTTCAAAAGCTTTTTTTGAATTTCACTGGCGAATTCGTCCGAGAAGCCTAAATGAATGCCATTGTGGATTACAACTAGTACAATATAGTTTCGACAAGGCAACTTTTAAAACAGTTTCTTAAAACTCAGTTTTGTTTCATATAGAATATTTTGCGATTAAAATTTTTGGTTCAGATGTTTTTAAAGATGTAATTATTCTTTTCGTTTTTCAGGACCTGCTTCCAGATGTTTTATTTCATTTATATCTTATTCCAATGGCTTATAATTATATCTATAAATTTAATAAATATTCTCTGAATAGAATTAAAAATGATTTTTGAGTAAAAAAATTTAATAAATGAAATTTTCTTAATTTAAAAAAATTTCTTAATTAGAGCTATTACTAACCATATTAATGATAAATACTTATTAAATTTTTATCTCCTGACTTATTTATATTAGATTACTGTTGTGAGAAATAATTAGTTTGATACAAGTTAATTTTATTATAATAATACTGTGTTGAAATCTTTAAACCCGTTTTACTCAGTTCGCTTTTTCCAAAATCATGTCTTCTTCCAAGTGCTAAAAATCAATCACATTTTATTCAAAATACTTGAAATTTTTCTGTATATTCATAAATATCATCTTTTTTTCAAAATTTTCATCAAAATTTCATTAGAAAATTTTTTTAAATAGTTAAAGTGGAAATTTCTGATATTTTTCGAAAAATTACACAAACTTTTGGGAAAATACTTTTTTCTCCAAAAGTAATTTAGATATCCAAAATCATATCCCTAAGTTTATTAAGTTCATTATGAGGTGTCTTCAAAAAACTTTTAGGAGAAAATATTAAAATCTGATTGATAAGAAGCATTTTAAACCAGCGGGAGTGGCCTCCCCTAAACTTTCTCGTATACTTCTCAAACATTTGGCATTTCCCTTCCCCCTGCATGGATAAAAAATTCGAACCTACTGTAACCCAGAATGCAATGACTATCAGAAGGTTTTTCATTGTAGATTATAGTGATAGAAAAATATTTAGGTGAAGAATCATATTCAAAGAGATACCTATGTATTAAAACTTAGCAATATTTATTTTTCTATCACACTCTAGCAATGCAAGCTCCGCGTGCGGAGAAGAGAGCAGGAGAAAATAACCTCGTTCGTTATCGCTGAATAGCTTGCGCATGCGCAGAGATTGCTTCCAATACGCAAGTAAAACAAGGACAAAGTGACGTAATCCTTCCGCGTGCACAGAGATTGCTACTAGTACGCATGCGCATGGAGAATCGGATTAGAAAAATTAATTATGCATTTTGAACGCCTTTTTCTTAACCGATTGAAACGAAATTTGGGCACAAATCTATAATTAATGTTAACTACCATCATACCAATTTCTATTTATCTAAGAAAAAGGGTTTAGGAGATATAATTTTTACAATTATGCGATTATACAGTCCGACAGACAGTCAACCCTTCGACGGATTTCGTCTAAACTTTGATACGGACCTACATTCATGATGATAAAACTTTACCAAATGTTATCCATCTAGCTATTCAAGTTTTTGAGTTATAGTGTTCACATGAACGCGGACAGACAGAAAGACAGACTTCCCTTAGACGGATTTTGTCCAAAATGATATAAACCTACAAATTATGTGTGTAAAGATCACATACCAAATTTCATTCCTATATCTCTAATAGTTTTCGAGTTATCGTGTTCACAGACACACAGACATAATTCCAAAATTGTGTTTTTCGGACTGAGGGAGGTCTAAAACGTGGAGATTCGTCAAAATATCGGGTTCGAATTTTTTGACGATTACAATACTTTCTCTTTGTATACTTCGTATGCGAGAAAGTAAAAAAGGCTTAATTTAAGTCTATTTTGCTCAAAAAACTCAATTTTTTAAAATTTAAATTTCTGAATATGAAAAATATTTTTAAAATCTGAGTTTCTGCATAGTTTACATCCAACTACTACAACAAAACAGATTTGGTCAAAATTGTGGGGGAAAAAGTTTGAGTACCCAGTCTCCTGAACTAAAAACGCTGCCGAAATTCGGTTCTGAACGTAAATTATTTTCTTTATTCAACATACAGTTTTTATGCAAAACAGTACACCACCTCACACGTCTCCTTCAATTCAGAATGTCTCAGAAAATCGCTTCACACAAGATCTGGATAAGGTCGTTATTTTCAAACAATCTGACCACCACGATCCCCTGATCTTACACCATGCGGCTTATGGTTGTGGGGGGTTTTTTACAGACTTTGTGCCTAAAAACAAATGACAAACGATCTCTAATCCGGGATCAGGATTAAGCTTCACATCTACTCAAACCCGCAAGGCACTTTACTCTGTGCAGTTTACAGAATGGAATGCGTGTTTAAAAATAATGAAGGGTTCATTGTGCATGCGTAATGTTGTCTTTTTTTTTATTCGTCATTTCAGAGAGACATGTTTTGATTTTTAATTGTTGACATTACCCTACTGATGTGGGAACCACGAAATGTGGATGAGTGGCTCAGGTTTCATATGAAGGCACTCGCCCGCCTAGGGTTACAGAAATGGGGGGGCATAGTCCCCCCTCCAGTGATAGTACGTACCTCCTACGGGAGGGGTTGGGCCGTGAGGCTGTGTTGGCCGTTAGGACCCGACCTCAGTACTCGTTTCTATTGCAACGGCCATCGTTCAGATTTCCCGTATGCCTAGGCAGGTCGGGGTGACTATAGCTTATGGTTTTAATTGTTGACACAAATTACATCACATCAAATTATCTCCTTTTTTTCTGTATTGTTTGGAACCACAGTTCAGGCTCTAGAGCTATCTGAATTAGCGAATTGTGATTTTAACAATAATTAAATGAATTTTCCTTGATTTATTTAACAAATTATCTGCAAAAATCACCTCAGGTATCGGCGTAGCGACCTTCTGACAAAAATTTTAACCAATGTTAACTTTTTTTGGTTTTAACAGAGCACGTCACGTGACCTACATACTATGAAATTTTGTTTCGTATGGAGCCATAGAACAGGATCTTCTGAATAGGCGAACTTTAATTACAATAACCTTGTATATATGTTACGGTCAAATGGAGTAATCTATTATTATATATAATAACTGGTCATTATATATAATAACCACATAAAAAATACGGTTATTTTATATAACTACCAATTTATCACATTGACCGTAACATATTCATCAAGAAAAGTACTAGAGGATATATTGAATCACTGTCTATTTTATTATTTTTGCCACACAAATACTAAACCCATTTTCGCTGTACCATTTCAATCTACATTAGAATATTCGAATATGTTTGCTCTTTACGAATTTGCATGTTTTTCTTGTTAAAAATGGTAATGTTAGTTGCATTACACAAGACCGTTGATCAAACAACATATTCAGCTGAGAAATTCATCACCGAGTCTTTACAAATGTATCTCATTCTAAAAGTTTTTACTCTCACAATGAGACTTTTGCTTTTTCCGTTATCCGAATAAACGGTGAGGATAGAGAAAAAGTTTTTCCCATTTAGCAGTTTTTGATTAATGTTGCTGATTTAACTGGAGAATAGCAACTGTAATGTGATAGTCTGACTCTCTGATTTTCTAATAAATTACTCCTATTTAGCTGTCTAGACGGCTTAGAATATGATGAAAGAAATTACTGTTTCTGAATGTAGCTACCATTCTGCTAATGGACGGTTACTCCTTGCTACTTTATTTAAAACTCTATATATTTCGTTTCTAAACAACATCCTTGCAGAAACATGTTTGTTTCTTTACTTTTTTTGAAGTCTAAGAAAAAGATTTTCTGAAATAATCTTTTAATGCGCGAAATTGTATAATTTTTAAAGACTGTTAAGTAATTCTGATTAGAAAATTTCATTTTTTCTATTGGAAAAGAAGCGAAATTCTTGTCTCTTCCAATACAAACCGTTCCCTTTTTATAGATAATGAAGTAATTCTCAAGCATTTGAACAAGAAATTAACTGTCAAATCTCTTTTACATTTCTAATTGTCATGATAATGTTGCCAGAACAAATTAAGAGAACGCAAATAAGTGCCAAATTAAAAACTAAGTATCGTCTGCATTTACATTTTCCATCAACACATTAAATCTTAATAACTTGGTAATATAAAATTGTTGTTTTTTTCATGTTTTTTTTTTATTTTTTGTGATGTTCTTTCTATTAATTCCTAGCAAATAAAAAGAAAAATATCAATATTCTGCTAATAAAGCGCAAAATGTTTAACATTCTAAAAACAAATTAAGTAATTCTGATAAGAATGATCCTATATGCGCACTTAGTTTATTCAAAAAAGAGTTCCATTTATTAATGAAAAAATAATTTAAAACGATTCGATTGTCTAGGTAACATTGGCGGAACCAGCCAAGGACACGTAAAAAAAACAAAAATATTCGGAAACAAATATCGTCTGCAACTTATATCTTATGTTAATTCATTAAATCTGAAGAACTGACTAATATAAAATAATCACGTTTAGTATTTTAACAATTAAATTCGTACACTTTAAAATTCTTAATTATAATTTTAAGAGAATGTACAATATCTTTTATTTCTAATATAAAGTTATTTCCATCTAAATTCTTAAATAATTTTTTGTACAATTTGTGCACTAAAGACTGCCGTCGTTAAAAGGAAATCATTCTTCTGTTAAGCTGTTTTATTTTATACTTTTTTTACATTTCTGTTATGCAATATTCTTTCCATTAAAAAAGTAGAAACTTACGAATTATTTTTGCATAGAGAGAAATACAGACAAGGGACATTAAAACTTGTTCATCGTTTTAACTCAAAGCGATGATTCTAACTTTCATTTATATTTATACTTTGATATTTTTCAAAATATTTCAAATGAAGTTTGGATTTAAAAAGAGTATTTTTAAATAAGCTTTTAGATATGATGTAATTATATATTTGTTGCGAATAGTTTAGGAAGAATTTTTAGATGCTTGTTCTGATGTATTAATTTGTCCTTTAAGTGAAAGAATGTTTTTTAATTATCTTCCTCTTATTGTAAGCTCCATTCTCAGCATTTCTTCCCGAGGTAGAGAAAGATGCTTAGCAGTGGCGTAACAAGGGTGGGGCTAGTGCCCTGGGCGAAATTGCAAGGGGGAGCAAAATTAAGGAATCAGTTGGTTGCATTTAATATAAAAGTAGGTTTTTTTTTGAAGCTCTTATTCCTAAGATTCTTAAAAATTGAAATGATTTCAACAAAGTGTGGGAAAATCTTAAGGATACAGTAATTTTTACAACCCGGAAACCTAATAACAAGTAATATTATATTTCAGAGATTTGCTGACCGAAACCCTAATACGAAATTAAAAGCTCTTTTAAGAGATCCCACCCGGTAGGGTGGGATAAGGGAGGATGGTTAGAGATGATTATCTCCGCAGGGTTCCTGATGCTTTCTTCTGACATGATGGTTCTTATGGTTTCTCATGGTATGCATGATAAACACTGAATGGATATCAGTTTCTTCGGAAATTGGTGATAAATGGTTAGCATTTGTCATTCCAATTTTCAATCAGCAAAGAGTGAAGAACGGGAAATATACGTCCATTTTTTGCGCAGAGTAAGAGCACTCTAGCAACTTTAAAAGACGCAAGTTCGCTATCTTTACAATGTTTTTAACACTGAATATTTGCATAATTTGTATGATGAAAATGCGATAGTGTTTTTAGAACGTAGATGCAGTTGTTCTGCCAAACGAAAAAACAAACAAACTTAGAGAATGAAAAGACCGCATGAAGTTTTGCCATTGCTAGTAGAAATTAACAGATCTTGCAGACCTTGCAAACAGATCTTAAATTGACATTGAAAAAAGTATTTTTTAATTAATTTTCTTTAAAATAGCAAAGATTTTCTAAAAGGATTTACATTTAAAATTCCAAAGAATTAAATAAGCATGTAAGAAGATTTAAAATTAAATTATGAAGTATATCTCAAATGTTCTGCTAGGTTTACAGCAGATTTTTTTTTCCAATAAAGTAATAATGCCTTTTGCATGTACTTTTCTTTTGTATATTGCGAAAAGATAGTTTTGAAGATTATTATCGTGATCATAATAATAATTCTAAGAAATGATATCGTCATGCCCATGCCTGAAGTTCTTTTGGATATGATGTCGATAATGTTCAGTTATTTCAGTGGAAATTATTCTAAAATTATAGACTGATTACTTCAATTTCAGTGTTTTAATTTTAATTAAGATGTCTAGTTCAAGCTTTTGTCTCGATAAAATCTGGAATGATGTCTTTGCCCATGAAACCTTCGGCATTTAGAAGCTTAATCTCACCAGTTGTGTTACAGCAAGCAGACATAACTTTTCTGTCAGATTCCCCCTCTCCTCGTTTGTTTTGCAAAATACATTAAATCCGAAAAAATTGAAATTATTATACTATTTTCAAGTTAAACATCTTTAATTTTTTATATGATTTACTTAGAAAACGCGAAATTCCTCTTTGCAGTTTTTGTTAACTTCAGTTTTACGCTGCATAAAATGAATGAATCTAAATTTATAAAATTACACTTTTATAATTCTAATAGAAACTTTGCTGCAAGCGTCTTTTGTATGTTTATTTAACACTTTCACCTCATATTTGAACGGAAATATTTAGCTACTTTTAAATATAATTCAGCATGAAATGAATTCTTTGATATTCATTATGTCGCAAAAATTTGCCTCAGTGGTAAGAAAAAATTAATTTGGCCCAAAATAAAACTGGCAATTCTTTCGATTACCTTCATAAGTCAGAGAAATATTTAAGAATCTATAATTTATTTATGAAATTTTTTTAATCTTCTAGTTAAAAGCGTGATTTTTCTTATTTTACCTTTTTGTATTCATAAAATATGCAATGAAGAAGAAAGAATCGGGGACTGAAATCCCATCAAAAGTGTTTTATATGTTCTTTTCAAAGTTTATTTGCGCTTTTAATCTTTGCACTCCCCGGCATAAAGTTTCCGAAAAGAAAATGAGAATCTCATTTCAAAAGAAAAAAGATGGGGGCGCAGTTTTGGTATTTGCCCTGAGCGCCATTTTATGTAGGTACGCCACTGCTTATTGTAAGCTCCATTCTCAGCATTTCTTCCCGAGGTATAGAATGATTCTTAATGGAAAACATTTTTAAAATATTGAGTCTTATCAAACTTGAATATGAATGAGTTTCAAAATGTACTGGACTTTGGATCTTTTCCGTTAAACTTAGAGACAAGTTAAATTGAGCTGGCGCTACAGATTTCCAAAAAAAAGCCTAAATTAACAGGACCATGACCCACGTAATAACAACAGGATAACAGGAGTTCTTTTTACAAAAAATACAGCACAAAAGTACAAATTACCCAAAAAGTTCAGAGGATAGAAATATCTTTTCAGAAAGAATTCGCGCTAGATTGATGGTGTATAATAGTGATAACGAAGAATGTATCATTTAATGCATATAAAATTTGTGAATATTGCTGTAATTATAACATAAAATTGAAATAAACATATTTATTTCATTTTTTATTACTTTTGGATCTTGCCCCCCCCCCCCTTTGTTGCACTACTCCTTTGTTTTGCATAGCACAGATTCACACATCAAGAATTATCTTAGGAACATTCCAACCGTGTTATACAGGGATTGCCTGTACTTGAATTGAATTTCCTGTGTCATTTAAGGGTGAATTTTTTCCCTCCAGATCAACAAAAAGACGGACCTACAATAGATGGCGGCAAGCATGTATATAGCGTAGGAGACCTAGTAGATATTAACTGTACGGCGGCCAAATCTCAACCACCAGCAGAGCTGCACTGGTACATCAACGACAAAGAGGTAAGGTTTTCTGGATTGCACGACTGTTCTTTAAAAACATAGTGTAAACAAGATAGTTATTGATACCCTCTTTGTAAATATGTTCTTGTTTACCGTAGGTTCTCTGGATTGCGTGATTAATTTTTAAGAACAAAGGTTAAACAAATCAGTTATTGATACCCTTTTTGTACATATATTCTTGCTTACCATATGTTCTCTGGATTGCATGATTGAGATTTTTAAGAACAAAAGTTAAACAAAACAGTTATTGATACCCTTTTTGTACATATATTCTTGCTTACCGTATGTTCTCTGGATTGCATGATTAATTTTTAGGAACAAAGGCTAAACAAAGCAGTTATTGATACCGTTTTTGTATCCCTTTACCCTTTTTTCCGTGTTGGTTGAATCCCCTGTTTGGTCAAAAGCATCTTGAAAGCTACTATATTGTCGGCTGGCGTATTGTCCTGGTGTCCTGGTTCCACAGATAAAATCGTTTTCTCTGTACCCGTTCACGTAGAGTAGTAAGGATACTTGTGTAATAATATAGTTGGTTGGCTGTTGATTTGACCTGCAGGTATCCAACTAACGTACACAGCCCCTCTCGATGTCGAAAAAAAACCATGACGGAGACTTTGAATGTCGATTTGCTCACCCTTGCTTTTTTTCGGTTGTGGTGAGGTCGGCATCTTCCAGAGCATAGATTGGTGCGTAGTTTCAGCGTCGCATGTAAAAACTACATGATTCATTACAAGCTATTACTCTTTGTAAGAATGTAGGGTTCGTTTCAATGTTCTCAAGGATAGTAAAACGAATCGCGTTTCAAGTTTTCTTCTGTTCAGTTATGAGATTTCTATATACCATTTTTGAATACACTTTTTTCATCTTAAAACTTTCATGTAGAATCTATTTAATAGGTTTCTGTATCAATTCCTGTAAATTTAAACACAGTTCTGATACACAAGCGATGGTTTCTCGAATAATTTTACAAACTTTTTCAATGTTCGTCTCTGCTTTCAATAATCTCAGTCGGCCAGACCGATATCAATCGATGACATCAGTCTCTTATCGACCCTCTTTAATTCTTTTAAACCAGACAAAAACTTGTGTGTGCGTCCCTCTGAATACATAGCACAGGGATGGGGAACCTTTTTGATCTGAAAGGCCACATGACACTCGACAGTTGGACAAAAGGCCGCACGGTCAGAATTTTTAAGGTTATTGTTCTGCAATTATTATTATATGACAGACAAGTATATTATTTAAATGCAAATTGTAAATAACTGGTAAGACCACATAAGAAACCCAAAAAGGCCACAGGATCCCCCTCCTGACATAGCATTTCTTCTGACGGGGCGTACAAAAATATTGGTGATATTCGAGCAACAATCTTGTTTTCATTTTAACGAATACCTAATTGAAGTTGTGCAGATTATCTAGGTAAATTGTAGTTTATCTAGGTAAGATGAGTAATGGAACAGTTTTTCGTCCATTAACGGTTTTGCCTAGTTATCTGCAGATTACCTGTATAATCTCCATATTACCTATATAATCTACACATTACCCGCTTCCCTCACTTTAGTTATAATACTCACATAATTCAATTTCAATTCACGTGATTCAATGCTGCCATAAGAAACGCTGTTGCAGATCAGACATCCCGAATACATTCATTCCACTAATATTTAAGGTATCCGAACACGTTCGGAGCACTTTTTTCTTAAATTGTGAAATAGAAACACCAAAATATGTTTTTTAGATTCGAATTTAATAAAGATTAATAATAGCGTATGATTTTTGAGTATAAATTGTTACAAATTCACAAAATTCTTGAATTTCTGCTGCTTTTTAGAGGAAATTTCCCAAAACTTCAAACATGCTACAGGTCAAACTTTTGTAATAATTCAAATAAAACTAATACTAAAATAAACTACATACTATGGACTAGTGCTTGTACTAGAATCTTAACATTCTTTGGATAAATAAAAATTTTAGAGCTAATCGAACACTCATTATAAGATTTCCAGCAAATTTTCTATGTCATTTTTCAAATAAAAGACCATAATTTAAAAACTATTGTTACAATATACATTATTCTAGTACATTCACTAGAGAAACATTTGAAGAAAGTGTTCACAAAATTTCAGAACAATCGAATGATAATATCTTGAGTTATCATGTTTGAAGTTTGAAAAATATGCATAAAATCTAATTTTGAGAAAAATCAAATTTTAGTTTTTCCACGCGCTCAAATTATGTATCTAAATTTTTAAAAAATTCCTAAAAATATACTGACATCATATTAACTTGCAAAAAAGGAGTTTAAAAGAATTTTTGGCAGGTTTCTGTCCCTTTAAATGACAACTTTCGGCTAATTAAACGCCCACTTCCGGTTTTCGGTTTGTTATAAAACAATTAATATCTCATCTTCTAATTAACGTACCGACAAAAGTAAATATGTTTTAGAAAGGTAAATGAATGAACTATCGAAAACATTAAAAATTAAAAAAATGGAATTTTGATCGAAAATCGACTTTCGAACGTGTTCGGATACCTTAACATATATTTGGTGTGAGATAAGCTCAGAAAAACCGAAGTTGTTAATCAGGAAGATTTCAAAAATAAACCACATTTTTTGGTCACCACTATCTTTGTCGCTTTTAACGGTTTTGTTCTCCCTTTATTCAGGTTCGACCCGAATACCTGGTTCCTAGGAAACCCATCGTGTACCAGAACGGCGAAGAGTCCCCGGTTCTCGGGCTGCGGTTCATCGTGAAGCAGAGGCACTTCCAGAAGCAGGAGATGAGGCTTCGCTGCACGGCAACGCTGTCCGAAGTGAAGAGGATGACCAGCGAGCCCCTCGAGGCTATTCTGTCCGAGCAACAAAAGTCGGATCTCCACGTGGACCTTAACATAAGCTCAGGTACACTGGCTACACAAGTTTTTAAGGCACAAAACCATAATAAGATTGCAAATAATCCCTCACCCACTCCCAGTACTTCAACCAGGAAACACCTGTTGGTAGAAAGGCAAAAACAATAAAACTGCGAACATAAAAATTATGCGTTCTTGACCTTCGTAATTTTTAGATCTCCACGAATGGTCTGATGATGAATCTCCACGTTTTAGACTTCTCTGAGTCCGGAAAAACCATTTTTGAAATCATGTCTCTCTGTCTGTAAATACGAATGAAATGATGGACAAGCAAGACGGATGACATTTGTTTGCACAAAAATTGTAGATTTCTATCAAATTTTGGAAGAAAGACGTCAATGGGAAGTCTGTCTGTCTGTCCATACATATTTGTATGAACATTATAAATCAAAAATAAATTTATTAAAAACAGTTTTTAAAACGACGCTTTTATTAGTGCATTAAAAGGTGAATTTTTTTTTTAATTTGATTATTTTGTGCCTTTTAGTTTGTATAGTTTATAATTAATTATTATAAATATTATAGACTCTTGAAATCTATTTTTTCCTCAAATTTACTACCAGGTGGCGTCCCTGCTATGGAATCCAAATTTAATTAAATTAATTGATTTCTGATATTAAGTTCCGAAAATATAAAAATAGTATATTTTATCGACAATACGCAAGATTTAAAAATTTTCAAACTCTTATAATGTAAAAACTTTTCTTGCACTGAAGGTGCATAAAGAAATCGATTACATACAACATAAAACGAATCTTAACAAACATAAAAAGAGTCAAAATTAATTATTAATTTAAATAAAAATGTTTAAAAACGTGATGAGTAAAAGCAGGCGTGGCGGTGGATTCAAGAGTCACAACAGTAAAACAGTCAAAAAACAGTTATGTTTATTTGAAGCAACTCGCCTCACTTCATTAAAGAAAAACTCCAGGACATTCTCTGATGCCTTGGAATTAAAAGGCGGATTTCCTCGCAAAAACTGTTACGTAGTCGCACCCATTATTAGAGTGGATTGCTTCAGAAGACATAATTGCCCTTTTTCAGAAAATCTCTCTTCAAAAAACGAATCCTATTTATCAAATAGAAAATATCAAGAATCTATTGGCGATATTCCCACCATATTAAATCTCAGTCTTGGCTCAAAAATAGGAGAGAAGAAATCAGAATGGCACGACTTTTATCCCGGATGATTATGACCCCGGCGCTGTTGAATAAATTTGATCCCTCTATGTCAAATATGCAATCACGAAAATAATATTGAACATATTATCTTGTACTGTCCGAAATACTCAAATCATAGTTCAAACATTAGGAAAAAACTCAATTTGGATAACCGTTTGTTTTCTTCATTCAAAGTTTTTATTCAAAAATCTGTTTCTAATAAGTGGCATCTTAAGATTCTCTTGCAATCTTTGAAGTTTTTTTTATATACGGCTAAGTGAATCTTTTTAGATTTAGGAATTACGGCCTTTGTTGCTAGAAATCCCATTAAGAAAATTTCAATCATTATCATCATCGAAGAGAAACACATCTCAAATATCTACAACTCTCTGAGCCGTAAAGCTGTCTGACAAGCAGAGTCAGTGGCGGACTGGATCTAAAAATATTGGTTGCCAGGAGTCAATGGGGATCCACTCTACAGTGCCATAATATATACATATTTAATTTTATTTATTTTTAAACCCAATGAATTAAAGTTAATAAGTTAAAATATTGTATTCCTAATCTAAAAATCTATTACATATAGTATAATTAATTACAGTTTACAAGTATTATACGTATTATTAGGAGCGAAATTTATGATTGAATTGGAAATAATTTTGGTGGGAGTATAGTATACTGTATATTTGGAACTATACCTTTATTGTGAGAATTTTGTATCCAAACTAAAAATTAAGAATGAGAGAGCATAGGAAATTTGCTAGAAAAAGAGTTCTATCTTTTCCGTCTCTCTCTCGCACGCGTACATATCCTGGGGCCCATAATGACTTATGTTCAAGGGGCCCACTTGCCATCGGGCAACCTGGCCAGTCCGCCTCTGAGCAGAGTGGAGTAACATACTTATAAAAGAAAAGCATTTGCATATCGCTGATAGATTTGGATTGTGAGAAACATCAATTTATTTTTGGCTTGCTTATCAACACTCAGGCTGCTATCAATATGTTGTAAATTGATTTAATAAAATTGTCCAATATGTATCCTATTGGCAACAACAGACATTAGAGCTTCAGTCATAAGACTGAATTCAGAAGGCAAAATTGGGCATGTTGCTTCAAGGCAACACTGGGCATTTAAGCGTTTAAAAAAAGTTAGCTTCCATGCTTAAATGTCAGATTGTCTTAATCTCATATTCGACTGATTTTAATTTGAGGACAATAAACCTCTGGTATGGTTTGGAGATGAGATGTGACATCTCTTGTATCGTACTAATCATTTGATCTTGGCTCAAAATTATGATAACAGCCCCAAAATAGGCATCACGTACTTTCAAATACCGGACATTAATATAAATAAACTAAACTTGATGACAGAAAGGATAGCAATTATTTAAGTAATTGTGGAAAGTTTTTTATCCGTGAAAAAATGGTTACGCCGTTTATTTATTTTTTATTGTTGTTGTTTTGGGGCGATAAAGCACCCCAAACAAGTGTAAAAGATGATGGATTACTTTATAGAGGTTGAGATGTTAGAAAATATTCCATTACTACTGCTTGCACAAATTCGAGATTCAAAGACGCTATTATATTTTAAAGACTGTATCAATAACATAATTTTTCATTTTTGTAATCATGTGTCTTAAATACGATCATGCAATCAACTTTTTTTCCATTTAATTCGTAACACTTTTTCAAACAGTGTGACATAGTTTTGACACTCTTCAAAATCTATTAATGAATTTCCCATGTACATGTTATTTCCCATGTTATTCCAGCAATACTATATAAAAAATTATTTATTGTTTCTATTCATTCCATATTGTGGCATAAGAAATATCATGTTTTTTTTTGTTTTGTTTATGTTTTTGTTTTATTATGCATACAACAATCGGCTATGATCTGTCACTCAATTTCTATTCAAAGGAGAAGCAGTGAGACATGATTGTCTAATGTTTTGAATTTTTTATTTTTAAAAATTCTTTCCAGTTTTTTTAGAACATTAATTTAAAACTTGCTATTTACTCCATTTTAAGGAGCTGCCTGTAGGAAAATGGTAAGCGATATGAAGATAGAAGAATATGAAATATAATTTTTTGCTAATTTAAAAAATGGCTTCGAATTTAGTAACATAGAATTATGCCTTAAAATATTCCAAAAACAAAATTTATGTATTGTTGCCAACTTTTTTCATGCTTTGCAAAAAAAGATAAAAAAAATAATAATAAATCGAATGAAATAAATCTCTCGTCTTTAGACTGAATGACTTAAAATAATATTTTATTTTTAAAAATGCTTAATGTAAAAAACTGGAATATTTTAAAAGAAATATCCTAGAATTATTTCCTTTCTAATGAAAAATCACAGATGATTTTCATCTCAGAACTCTAAACTATTTTGTGTGTGTGTGTGGGATTGTTGTTGTTCGAAGGAAATCCTGTTTATACCATTCGTAAATGATAATTAGAAAGCAAGTATTAACTAGAAAAAACAGACGACATTTGCAAAAAACTCTGCCTTATATTTTGATTCTAAGCTTTAGTTTAATTTGAAACATAGTTTAATCATGAAATATGAAAATAACAGTCACTTTCGCTCTTGAAATAATTCGAGAATTTATAATTCTCAGAATTTGTTTAATTTATTATAATTTTCAGAAATGCATAATATTCAAAAATAAATAAATAAGAAGAAAGAATGAGAAAAAATTTATTTAAGCACAAAATCTAATTAAAAAGAAGAGAAACCGTGGCATTTCTTTTAACGTTGAGTAGCGTAGCGCCATCTATTAATCAAAAGGTAACCTAATTTAAGTGAGACACATTTCTTAGAAATACAAGAGTTGCCATATAATTACAGACGAAATTTGTTAATTTTTTTTATAATTCTTCCATGCAGGGGTAAAGGGGATACGGTTAGTCTTAGGGACTCCATGAAAACAATATTTTTGACTTTATTTTGCATTTTGAAAATCAAATGTCGGCGAATGAGATCGGAAGAGGGGCGAAAAATAAATACTATGCACAGGGCAGTGTTTACTCTCTCCGCCACTGAAACCAAGCCTTCGTAACTTACAGAAAAATATGGGGGGAGCAGTTAATTTCAGATCATGTAACATTAGTAAGCCAAAATAGTTAATAAGCTAATACCGGCAGCTCGTGCGAAGTGATTGTGGGGATGATATCACTTTTAATTCTACACTTGCAATGATGCATGTTTGCACCACTTACATTAACATTTTTTTAATATTTTGAATAATTTAATATTTATTTGATAAAATAATTTATTTATAGCTTTTTTTTAGTCGAGGAAAGAAAGTTTTTGAATTAAAAATTTAAATTCAATTTTTTTTTCAGTAATATTTCTAGCATTCCACACCCACATTTATCAAGAATTACAAAATTTTGACTGTACAAAAAAAAGATTGTGAAATGCGGCGTTAAAATAAATACACAGGGAAGGAAATTATTTCCGCATTTATTTACAACAGATTTTTTGTGTGTGTTTGCGTCTGCAACTAAGATTAAATAAGCAAAATTGAATGATATTTACTAGCATTATTAAAAACTATTTAAAATTAAAATCTATCCTTCTTGTATGTATTTGATCATAAGGATCAACTTTTATTTTGTCATGTCAGCTTTTATATAATCGAGTGACTAGTAAAAAAACATTTTAGCTACTGAAATCATTGCAAGTACGAGGAACGCTTTTTTTCAATCTCCAATGGACCATAAAAAAAGACAATAGTAGATAACAAAAAGAAATTTATTACCAAAAGTTATGTTCAAACATAGTTACTTTTCGATATAATCACAGTGAAGATTCAGGCATTTGTCTTATCGGTGTACCAGGTTTCCTATCCCCTCTTCGAAGAACGTTGCCGCCAGCGTTGTGAGATGGATCTTAACGTTGCTTTGAATCTCCTCATTTTTCCGGAAGCTATGGCCACCTAGCCAGTTCGTGAATTCAGGCAAGAGATGAAAATCACTCGTCGCTAAGTCGGGGCTATACGCCAGGTGATCTGACAAGTCCCGTTTAAACTGCTCCAGAAGCTGCTAGGTTACAACAGCACTGTGAAGGCGGGTATTTTCGTAAATGAAGACAACTCCAGAAGTCAGAATGGCTCTTCTCAGTCGTCGTAAAGTCTGACAAGAAACAGCTGCTTTGATCGTTTTCCACAAACCAACCTTCTGCTTGGAGAAAGTGAATAACTCTGCGCAACTCGCACTTGGCGGGAGCATCAGTTCTACCAGCCATGTTTACGTGCCGACAGCTCAGCTCAAACTGACCAGCTGGCGTCGGCAGTATTTGAGGTTATGGTTAGAGACATGCGCAGCCGCCCACCGCGCATCCCCACCTCCTACCTCTTGTCTGAATGTTGAGCGGCTCGATCAGAAGTTGGAAAAAAAACGGCCCTCGTACATGTAAACCTATCTAGATCTGTAGACTGTCTGAAAAAAATATACAATTCTTTTTAATATTGCAAGAAGTTATTTATTCTACTCGACCCAAATTAGGGTCGTGTAGATAAACATTGGGGGTCGTAGAAATTTTCACGGTGCTTTCTTTTAGATTTTTTAATACTTGTAAGTAAAAATTGTTCATAAAAATCAGTTGTTGATTTTAAAAATCTATTCAAATTTAATTATAATAAAGAACAATTTTAAATTAAATTTTCACTTATCATTAATTAATCCCTTAGCTTCCGTATTTATTTTTTAAAAATTGGGGTCTCGAAAAATGTTTTAAGCGGGAAAGAGTCGTCAGATGAAAAAAGTTATCAACGGATAACTACAACAGTAGTGGACGTCACAGAGAAGGGCATCACAATGTAAATAAACTGGCAAGGTGAAAAACACTGCTTCTACAATCCAAGACAACTCAAGTTGATACTATGAGGAAAACTGAGCAGTGTATCAATACGCCCAGTTTAATAAATGTGAATATAATACTAATGTGCCAAAAGGTAATTGATATATTTAAACAGAGTTTACCTTATTAGCACAGAAATTTCTTCAAATGTCCGAAGTACACCTAGAAATATTTGAATGTTGCAGATTGGACTCCCTGGGTTTTACTTATCAGATAACGCGATTCTGTTTAAAAAAAACAAGCTAGAATTGCAATTTTATTAATCTTGATCATTTAACTTGTCATCCGGAAGTATTTGTGTAGTTTCAAGTAACATAATTTGATATTACTTGGAAAAAATAAGATTTTAAAAATGCATGTCATTACTTTTTTCAGAAATCACCAAGTTCGCCGATTTCAAGAGTCTTCACTATTATGGCAATCGTTCTCCACAGATATTCTCTACCTAGCATATTATAATTCGCGCCGAATGCTGCATGCTTGACCACATGAAACATTCCATAGCATTTCTGTGCAATATTGGTCATTTTCTGTGTGTTAATACGGAAGTTTTAAGTGCTAGTAATCGAAGTTCTGTGTGATGTAGTTCTATATTTAAAATTCCAGATGTTTAATCTCTTGTTGCTCTTTCTATATTCATAAAACAAACATGCACGACATCATTCATTTTTCGAGTGTGAAAGCTTAAGAAGCCCTGATATATGCTATAATAATTCGGTATTAGATTTTAATATTCTAATTTTGTTTTATTTCCTTTAGTTTCAAACCGAAGTACATGGACTCCTTTGGCTCTCCATCCACTGTGCAGTCTTTTCATATTTCTGGTATCCAGAAAGTTCTTCTAAACGCAGTCCTGAAAGTGATAAGAAATTCATGAAATGTAACAGCGTATGAAGATCCCCGTCTTTCAGAAGACGTCCCAACAGCGTATTCGTACTGTCTACGAGTGCGAATTTCATTCTCGGCTCATCTGATTTTTCGAACAAGTTTCAGAAATGCTACATCTACTGACCAATAAGAACATACAAATTGGCCTCATCATCCAATGAGACAACAAACCAACTTGGAATTCTGTCTTCATTAACAACTACCTTATTGAATTTTAAATGTATGCGCTAAGCTCCGGGACAGAAAGTGGAGCAATGACTGTACAGTGCTGACATCTATTGTAAAGAGAGAAAAATACTCGTCATTCGAGTAGAGGATGAAGGCAAAATATTATTGTAAATAAAGTTTTGCTTGTTTTATTTCGTCCTGTGTTATATTTTATCAAATTGAATATTAGGAATACTTATGATGTAAAAAAATGTGATATGTTTCTCTTTATATACCGACATAATCCAAGAAATGTCACTTTTTTATTAAGTTATCTGTCTAATTTAGCTCAGAAGACGTTTTCGACAAATATGAAATTTCAGTATTCGGAACAAATTTTATAAAGTGATTTTTACTTTCTCGTATACGAAGTATACAAAGAGAAAGTATTGTAATCGCCAAAAAATTCGAACTCGAGATTTTGACGAATCTCCACGTTTTAGACCTCCCTGAGTCCGAAAAACACAAATTTGGAATTATGTCTGTATGTCTGTCTGTGTGTGTGTCTGTCTGTGAACACGATAACTCGAAAACTATTAGAGCTACGGGGATGAAATTTGGTATGTGGTCTTTGAACATAATTTGTAGGTTTCTATCAAATTTTGGACAAAATCCGTCCAAGGGAAGTCTGTCTATTTGTATGTCCGCGGTCATGTGAACGCTATAACTCAAAAACTTGAATAACTAAATGGATAAAATTTGGTACACAGTTTTATCGTTATGAATGTAGGTCCGTATAAAAGTTTTGGCCAAATCCGTCAAAAAGAGGCGTTCAAATTGCATATTCAATTTCTTTTAATCCGATTCTCATGCGCATGCGTATTGGTAGCAATCTGTTATTGTTGTAAATTTTATTTACAACAATAAATAATGTTTTCAAGCATCAATTGTTAACAATTTTTTTATTGTTGTAAATCAAACCGATCTCATTATTTCAGCAAATCTTTTATTCACGCGCTTTTGCAATTGTTACGGTTGTGGTAGTATAAATTGTTTTCTTGGGAATTCAATTCCAAAGCAGAATTTTCGCTTTAGCATTCATTGCATTGCCTATTTTATCGCGCCTGCTTCAAAGTAATATTTTTTTGAAACGTGGCAACAGATATTTGATTTCAGGTTTGTTTGTTTTTTTGTTTTACTTTCTCGTATACGAAGTATACAAAGAGAAAGTATTGTAATCGTCAAAAAAATTCGAACTCGAGATTTTGACGAATCTCCACTTAGAAAGTATACGAGAAAGTTTAGGGGAGACCACTCCCGCTGGTTTTTAAAAAATATAATGAAACCTAGCATTTTGGTCATAGCCATGCGCTACAAATAATAGAAAGTTTCCATACAAGAAAGCAATTTTACGTGAGAGATAACGAATTACATTTATAAGATTAAGAATTTATTTTAAATATACATGCATTTTATTGGTTATTAGATGTTAGGATTTTGTGTGCTGTCACACGTCGCTCCGACAAGGGCATAACAAGCGACACTCAGTCTTCAGAGAAGTCACTTAATAGCTGCGCCGATTTAAGACGGTCATTGAGGATAAGTTCCTTTGCAGGATAAGTTCAAAGGAATGATGTTAAGAACTCTTATAACCTCCGTATTAGTCGCTATACGATCTCTCGCATGCCTTACATATGGCCGAAATATCCTCGGGCATATGGTCCATATATACCACACAAGAAAAAATTGCTGAATGAATGTGGTGACATTCTTCGGATAATTAAAGCCCGAAAAATAAAATATGAATTTTAACGCCAGTTCTTGGTAACATGTTAAGCTACTGTATGACAAAAACGCGAGCAAAATTGGAATTTCTTGCATGAACGGTCCGCGTACAGCCAAGACAGTTAAAGTTGAGCAACGGATTCCGAGACTACCACATTTGGACGATTTTACACCGAAAAGGGGTGTCAGGCAATGAGTCATATGAGCGCATTTCCGGAGTTCTGTGTTAAATCACACTCAGTAAAATGTAGACATCACATTTCCAATCTTCACTTCCCCTCTATTTTGATGAAAATAACTCCGCCCGGCGCATGCGCAAAAGCGCGGAGGGTTTCCGAATCCGTTGCTGTACAATAATTGGTCATAGTAATCCGACGTGTTAGAGCTCCAGAGTCCGAAAAAAATTAGAATTATGCCAATGTGTGCTTGTCTTTCGGTAATTGTGTATGTGAACACAATAGCTCTCAAACGCAACGACATAGGTGCACGGAAGTTGCCGATTTTTGAATCTTACAGTAAAATTTTGATTTATAAAAGTTTTAAACCAAATCAGACAGAGAGAGAGAATACTTTTCAAAAAACGCATACTCAATTTTTTTTTGCTATTTTACGAATATAAACAAAAAACTCCCTAATTTAGAACATTGTTTTAAAAATATAAATGAAAATATCATGTTAGTTTTTAACTATTGTATTTTTATTCACTTCGCGTTGCCACTTGCCTCCAACGAAAATGCAATACAGTGCACTCCCGATTATCCGGGTTAATCACCGGGAGGAATCGCACGGACAATAGAAAAACACGGATAATCCGAAAACTCCTTTTTATTAAAGAAAAAAATCAATATTAGTACAAAAATATAAAAATTACTTACATTTGCATGCTGTATAACATCAAACTAGGAATTTTCCTTTTAACATTTACTGCTTAAAAAATCTGTAATGCGTCTTTGCTTTTGCTCTTTGTTCATCTCTTATCGTATATCGACACATATTTTACGAACCGCAGTAATGTCACCGAAATCAAATCCTCTTTGTCCCATATAACCTAACAAAGTTTCCACAACAGATTGTAGAGCAGCAGAATGGGAAATTGTATTTCCCTCATTTAGTACATCTTCTGCATCAGTACTAGCTGATTCTTCATTATCAAGTTTCTGAAGGATTTCTAATTTTTGTTTTGCATTTAAAACGTTTCGTTTTCGTTTCACACCACTCATTTTTACCAGTAAAAAAATTCTCGCTACTAACTGACAATAAACAAGACGCAAAAACTAAAGGAACACGTGCGAAAGTGAAAGAGGACGAAGAAGTTAGAGATTGGCGTGTCAGTTCGTACGAGAATGAGCTAGCAGTAAGTTGATGATTCTCATTTCTCGGAAAATTAGGGATTGAATCGGTAGAGATTGCACGTGGAGGAAGAAAGAAAAAAATCTATTTTTTAGCCTCCGCCGTCACGACTCACTAGTTTCACGGAATGAATCTCTCGATCGAACATCAACATCGATTTTACGTGCGTGAAAAAGTTTCTTTTTAAATTTTTTGGTGAGTCCGGTATGTGCACGGATAATAGAGAGTATACTGTATATGGTTTTAAGTTATTACGTTTCTGTGCATGCACGTTGTCAGTCCGTCCAGTGAAAATATTAAAAACATTTGCTCATATCCTAGTTTTCACGGCTAGAGTTAAAAATACATTTTGTATGTTGTAGAATTCAGTGCAAAATATAGTAGGGCAACCAAACTTGTATTTTTGAATGGAAGCATTTCTGATTTTCAGATGGCGTAAATATCGATTTCTTGGGATAATACCTTCGAAAATTAGCTCCGAAAAACATCAAAATTAAAAAACAATAATAGAGTTAAAATACAACAGTGATGCATTATAACAAAACATTATTTTCAATACATTTAGAGGAGTTTTATGAATACCAATCGAGAAATTTTCTTGCATAGCACCTTGGTAAGATCATTTTTGATCGCACGTTACAAGTGACATTCTTGTGTAGAAGTACGCGAGAAAGTAAAGGAATTTTCCAGAATTCCTTACTTTCTCGTACACGAAGAATACAAAGAGAAGGTATTGTAATCGTAAAAAAATTCGACCTCAAGATGTTAGGAATCTGAACGTTTCAGACCTTCCCGAGTCCGAAAAACACATTTTTCGAATTTTATCTCTCAGCCTGTCTGTGAACACGATAACTCAACCAACGGGAGTGGTCTCCCCTAAACTTTCTCGTATACTCCTAACACAAGTAGAGAAAAAATAATCTAAAAGTCAGTAAAACGAACAAGGACCCCTAACGTAGTGGAGAAAAATTAAGCGAAACGTCATATCGCGATTTTCGAAGGTCGTCCAACGCGGAAGTGGAATTAGAAGCCGGCGTGATTACCAATAGGGCTGGGTGTAAGATAAAGAAAACGAAATTTGCAATTTGAAAGCCTTTTTTTAACCGATTGACACAAAAATTGGACACAAATCTATCATTAAGGTAAGAAGGCCACATGCTAAATTTCATTTATCAAAGTACTTTTTTTAAAGAAGTTATTGAGTTCAAAAGTATGCGATTATGCAGACAGACAGACAGTCAACCCTTTGACGGATTTGGTACTAAATTTGATACAAACGGGCATTTCTGATGATAAAAATGTGTACCAAATTTTATCCACCTAGCTATTTAAGTTTGTGAGCTATCGCAGTCACATTAACACGGACATTCAAACAGATAGATTTCCCGCGGACGAATTTTGTTCACAATTTGATAGAAACCTACCAATTATGTGTAAAAAAAAAAAGACCACGTAACAAATTTCATCCTTGTGGCTTTAACCTTACAGCGAACGCGCGTATGCAAAAGATCCTTGCATTATGCGTCTTATTACATATTTATATCGTTCGTTTATAAATTTAAGAGCAATTTTTATTTATAAAATTTTTGTTTACTATTAAATTAATAAATACAGATAAAAATAAATAAAAGTTGCATATTTATTTTTGTAAAACAACACGATATATATATGTAATACGATGCACGATATGCCGTAAAATGTGTGCAGGCGCGCCCTCTGGAAGGATAGTAGTTTTTGAGTTATGGGGGTCTATTATGGTACCCCCCCTTGGGGGGGGGGGGGGGCCCGCGAAAAACCACCCCCCCCCCCCCCCACGGGGGGTAACATTAATCCACCCCAAGGTGTTCACAGACAGACATAATTTTAAAATCGTGTTTTTCGGGCTCAGTGAGGTCTAAAACGTGTAGATTCGTCAAAATCTCGAGTTTGATTTTTTTTGACGATTACAATACTTTCTCCTTGTATACTTCGTATACGAGAAAGTAAAAATGTGGCAATGAAATTAGATATGTAGTCTTTACCCCAAAATTATAAGGTAAATAAGCCAAAGAGACCAGTGTTCCTAAGGTAGCCCACCCCCCAAAAGTAGAATTAATTTCATTTTTAATTACAAAATGGTGCTGCTGCATTCTAAATCATGTATCTTCTGTGCACGTGGCTGGATTTTAAGAGATCACCTTAATCGGCCTCCATGGTATGCAGTGATTTCACTTTTCATGTGTAGTCGTTCTAATTTCCAGGTAAGAAGATATTTTAATTTGAATGTGTTTAAATTCTTAAAGTTTGAGTTATTATACGTTTTCTGATAGCTTATTTCTTTCTATTTAACAACATTTTCTTCAATTCTAATAAATTTATCATATTAATAGTTTTATCTAGTGCAAATGGCGACCTTATGCTTGATTCCAAGATGACCTGGGTGTTGGGCCACCGTAGGAAACAAATATGGAAATCAATGTAGTAAGGGTAATTTTCAAAATTTCTACTTAAATATCTGAAAAAACTTATTACTATTTATTGTTAAATTTATAACAATAAAAGTTATATTTTTTATTTAATTATTGAATGGTGGTTATAGTTTTATTTGCATACCAGAAAAATCTCACGGTATCTAAAAGTAACTTCTGTTAATTTTTGGCCTAGTTATTGTTATAAGTATAAATATAAAGTATTGAACATTGTAATACTCTTCTAGAAATAAAAATAGTTTTCCGAGTATTTTTTTCACATTTTAAAAGTGATTTCAATATATGGGCCACCTTTGGAACACTATGCGCCAAAGGTGGCCCACCAGCTACAATTTTGAAATTGTATTATATAAATAATTAAATTTTATTTTACAAAGAAAAATATACTTGATATGTGTTAGAGATAAGTGTAAAATTTTACAAAAAAATTCAGCCACACACACACCTAACCAGAAAATTATGAAAAATCCTCAAAGCTTAACTATGGCCACCTTCTTATATTTCAATCAAATTTTGTACGCTATTCGTCTACTGGATAGCGAATAGCGTACAAAACGTTCACCTGTCTGTCCTTTCGTATGCATGTGAATATCATAATTGACAAAGCGACACAAGCTAGATAGATGAACTTTAGTATATGATTTTTACATTAAAACTGTAGTTCTGTGTGCAATTATGGAAATAAATGCGTCAGCAGGTAGATTGTCAGTTCATTTGGCTGACTGCGCGTATGTGAAAACAATTACTCAAAAACACAGCAAGCAAAATTAATAAAATTTTTGTGTGTGGTTTTGGCACCGAAATTGTAGATCTATATCAAATATTGGGTCCAATCGGCCAACAGGAAACGGGCCAAAGAGAATTCTTGGTTCTCTTCCCACAAAAACCACCGCAATTTGTAAGTACGCGGAAGTCGAGGGCTGAACATACGGCTGGTTGATTATTTTTTTATCTTTTTTTTTCAAGTTTCTGTTAATACGATTTTTTTTTTATTTCAATGAAATTTCACTTAGAAGTTTACTTAGATCACAATCGCTAACTATTTAATCTAACTATCGAAACTATTCTATCTAACTATCGAAACTATTTAATCGCTCAATATAAAACATTAAAAATAAGTTAATTAATCTGCCAAAGTCTTACATAACAAAGTAATGAAATCGGATTCAAAACCAGTGGTGTAGTCGCAAAACAAGCAGTGCCGAAATGTCATACCTGGGTGAGAAAACTCGCGCTGTTTTCAGAACATTTTCACAGTGTTTTCTTATTTATTTCTCGTAAAAAGAGCAGTGACCTCTCATCAGGCAATCACTCTGTCGCCACCTCAACATTAATCTTGCTGTTCTCTCTACGTTTAAGAGGTCTATTCTGGTACTCCCGGTTGGGTTGGGTTCCAGCACCGCTAACAACTGGAACCCAACCCAACACTGAGGTACCAGAATAGACCCCCAAATCTTTCATCTCAATTATCTGCTCTTCCCAGCGTGCTATTCGTGCTCTCTTTTCCCTGCTGAAGATTTTCGACATTTTCTGATTTTTCTCCTTGAACTGTTTCCGACTCCTTTGGATACAGGAGAAGAAAGCCCTGCTATGGGCAGTCTTGTAAAATCACTGTGTTCGAGACGTCACTTTTTCCGCACGTTAACAAATTGGAAAAGTGAGACGTCTCCCAATCCCAACCAAGTACTAGAATAGACCCTTCAAGTCAAGAACAGTGAACGACATAAGCCGGCTCCACTACATCCCCTACACAAAACTCTATTAACTTGAAAACAAAACACGAAATTTAAGCTCTGTTTAAGTTACTTCAGGAACAAATAACCTAATAATGATTTTACAAGTATGAAAATAGCAAGAATCCGTTTAGTTTTCAAATTCAGTATGAATTTTTTATTTGAAACCAACAACATCTTAAACCATCAGATTGCTGTATAGTACCAGATTTGTCTGTAGAAATATGGAATCTGTGAAATTATTGGCCTTATTCACCATCGATGGTTAAACCGTGATCAGCGGTTAAAAGTGAATTTACACAAACAAGCGAATGCTGACCGAAATGATCAACTGGATGTATACCCAACTGGCGAGTTGGTAGAAACCTGTTCCTAGAAGACTGAGGGTAATTTTAAAAAATCGCCAACAACCGAGAATTTGAGATACCATCAAAATAGCAACCGCTAGGTGGTATATTTGGCGACGCACTTCGGTCACCTTTCGCATCATCATGGCAGAACCATCATTTAACCGCTGATCATGGTTTAACCATGGATGGTGAATAAGGCCGTATGAGTACTGAAAAAATATCAAGTGTTTATAGTTACTGACATACATTGTGTTGAAATACTATATGACGCAGTATATAGTAAGTTATAAACAATGAATTCTGAGAATAAAACACAATCCAAAATCCATCTACAAAGTATATGTGCGTTTTGCAAGTATAAAAACAACGAAATTCTTTATGAATATTTAGACGCACTTTTTTTCTTTTATCACATTTATTTGCGTCACTTTTACCAGTGTCTATAAGTTTTGAAAAAAAATTTCTACTTATGAAGAATTCCAGGACGAAATCACTATAAGGAAAAAAAAAGAGATACAAAATTCTAAAAAAGCAAGTTATTTAAGCTAAACTAAGAAAATAAACTTTCCGACAAGATCAAAATTATGCCGTCAATTACATCTTCAACCAAGACTGGATATCGAAAATTGTGTAACTTTTATAAAAAAAAGTAATTTTATAAAAGTAACTTTTATATAAAGGCATAACATACTTAGAAAACAACATTGTTTTGATATTAATAATTTAAAAATCTAAAATTCCTTGGAAAGGCATCAAAACTACAGCAGAACATCTGCATCAGTATACCGGCCTCTATCAACCCAGATCTCTGTTAGCCGAACCGATACCCTGAAATTGAACTCTGTGAAACATCTAACGAATTTTTCATAAAAGAGTGCCAAAGTTGCTACTAGAGCCGATTTCACGATGTGAAGGCAAGTAAGGGGTCTATTCTGGTACCCCCGGGTGGGGGGGGGGAAGTCACTTTTTCCGCACGTTAAAAACGGGAAAAGTGACGTCTCCCAACCCAACCGGGGGTACCAGAATAGACCCGTAAAACGTAGTCATTGGGGGGGGTGTGACCTTAAAAAACTCAAACTACTAAATAACTCAAGAAGTTATTTAGAGAAGAAAATAAAAACACAATTCAATACTATAAGTTTTGAAATTTTTTTTTCTACTTATGAAGAATTCCAAGACGAAATCACGATAGAGAAAAAAAGAGATAAAAAAATTCGAAAAAAGCAAGTTATTTAAGTTAAACTAAGAAAATATTCTTTCTACTAAGATCAAAATTATGCTGTCAATGCATCATAAACAAAAGCTGCACATCTAAAAGTAGCTTTTATATAAAGACAACATACTTAGAAAGCAACATTGTTTTGATATTAATAATTTGTGGCGCAGTGAGAACTGTAATCATGTTAGAGACCGATCTACTACTTCGGGGTCTATTCTGATACCCCCGGTTGGGTTGAGAGTTGGGTTGGGTTCCGCACGTTAGCAACGGAACCCAACCCAACTCTCAACCCAACCGGGGGTATCAGAATAGACCCCTTCGGATCCGATTAAGATCTTCGAACTTCTATTGTGATTTTGTGCTAGAGCCTTTTGTAATTTGCATTTTTAGTTGTTCTGCTTTGTTTTAGTTCTGTTCTACGATATGACAACAGTCTTTTGCCATTGATATATATATTGTCGTGTTTTGTGAAATAAATTGCCTTAAACCTCTCTTATAGTTTCTTTCATTGCGTTATCTTTTATTTTAGCAAAGCGTTAGAATTTAACGTTTTGCAATATGTTTATGGCCGGATGATATAATACTAACTGGAGTCGGGGAACTTCTTCATTCATCCATAGCCATAAATTTAAAAATCCAAAATTCCTTGGAAAGGCATCAAAACTACAGCAGAACATCAGTATCCCGGCCTATATCAACGCAGATCTCTGTTAGCCGAACCGATACCCTGAAATTGAACTCTGTGAAAAATCTAACGAATTTTTCAGAAAAGAGTGTCAAAGTTGCCACTGGAGCCGATTTCACGATGTGAAGGCAAGTAGAAGGTGGTTTAGGGTTAGGGTTAGTTGAAAGATATGTTTGAGACGTATTTTTGCTATAAAGCCGCTTTGTTCTCTTTTTGAGGATAAAAAAATTGAGAAGTAATTCTCGAATTGAGTTCTATACATGAGAGCCGGCCTAACCGCCCACTCTCATTGGAAAAAGGTAGTTTTTGGGAGGTGACCAAGTTATTTAGAGAAGAAAATAAAAACACAATTCAATGCTTAAGCTCTTCAATAGTGATGTAAACTAATTCCATGCATTTTCATGAAAGAATTGTACTGTAAATGAATCGGAAATGTTTTAGCGTTGTTCAAGGGGGGGAAATATTTTTTTAAGAACACCTTTTATAGAATCATCGGGAAAATGAAAAAGAAACCGCGTAAATTACAAACATTTGCGATTACTTTTATCAAAACTGTTACAAATAACGCATGTAAGAAATTGGATAACTAATAAAAGGGTTAATTAAAATGATACGTGTCAGTACTTGTGGATTTATTTTTATAATTTCATATAAGCAATTTTGGAAATTCTTGTCAAAAGAAAAGAAGAGATAGTTTAAAAATTTATTCTCTATTAACCGATTTTTCGATAATCCGAGCTGATTACAGTCCGAACCAGTTCGGATAATCGAGGTTCTACTGTATTGGAAAGGGTGCAGGGCCGTCTTAACAAATGTGAGCGCCCTGGGGTAGAGGATTTAGCAACCCATCTGAATCATAACTGGGAATTTAAGCGCTTAAAGTCGAAAGAAAATACCCACCTAATAAAATAACTGAGGAGCCAAAAAGAGAGAGTTTCTCTGATTAATGCCTTACAATTTGGCCTTTTTATATTTAAAGCTATAAATAAATTTTACTGATTTAAAAAATTATCATTAATTAAAATAAAATGAGTACTGCAAATTTGCAGGTAACTTTGTAGGGCTACAGCCCGTTGGATAAGACGGCTCGATCGAAACTGAAATCAAAATTCGAAGTCTAAATCCTAAAAGATTGAGAACCACTTAATTGAATAATTTATTTTAATCCCTTTGAGCGAACCTTTAGTACGAAAGCTGTGTTAGGAATTATAAATAGGGAATGGTTTCATCTGAAAGATAAAATATTTCCATTTACTTTGATAACAGTCGAGATGAATTATAAGTTGGCGCGTTCTCTATTAAGGTTTTCGATGAAAACTTCACCTGTCGTTCCGGCTTCTTCTGATGCAACACCATTTCCTTAAAAGGTACCCACAATTCGTGGAATTGTCATAAGATAGGTCAAATTTACATGACATTAAAACTACCATAAAAAGTTTTTATCCTGTTTGTATAGGACTTCAAGAAATTTTCTTGAAATCTAGTATTCCTTTAAATTTCCATAACTGTGCTTGTATTCGAAAGGATACTGACATTGCAACGGATAATTGCAGAGTTTCTGATCTTATTCTAGTACATTTTTACGCCTCCGCGTTTCTTAGTGGGTTGTAGCTACGCAAGATCACGTTTCAGATTTTTTTTCGCTTTTATTGCTTGTGTTCGATTTGCTGTTTCGTGATGTCATTAATCAACAAGATTTCTACAACTTAGTGCGCCATTTCTTCTGTTACGCGACAACTTCAGTGGACATAGTATAATATGGGATTCGGATCCTAAAATTCTCAAGATATACAGATTGAATAGTTCATTTGTTATGACTGTATGCTGAATAATAAGAAAAAATACTTCCAGAAACTCACAGAGTGATTTAAAATTCAGCTTATAAAGTATTAGAGGAGGTAGAAAGCACGAAAACAAGCCAGAATCACATAAGCAGGTATGACAGGAAACGCCATTCGGATGAGCTAGAGGATATGTTACGGTCAATGTGAGTAATAGGTTATTATATATATAAAAACACATCATTGATAATAATAACCGCTTAAAGATCCGTTAATGAATGATGTGTGAATCCGTTATTATATATAATAACGGATTTATCATATTAACGTAACAGATACATGAAGATGCAGAAGTAGCAAACCAATAATGGATGAAAATCCTTTATGTGGCTATATTTGCACTTGGACAATGCGTACGCATGTGCCCAGTTTGACAACAACTATTCAAAGTACTTACCATTCACAGTTGTGCACTCCTTACAGTGTCTACTCATCATTTTCCGAAACCTTTCGAAAACACTCGGCATTAAGTAGAAACATTTATCCTATTTTTTTTTTCAAAAATGTTAATTTGAATTTATGTATTTCTTCAAACAGGGGAATGATCCGTTAGTTTTTTTAGCAGCGTAATTTTCCATGCAGATAATAGCGATGCAACTCAACGTCCATCTAGTTATATATTCTAGTGAGCGAACTGAACTGCTCTGGCACAACTGACTGAAATCGCTAAAACTAAATTAAGTCGTCTAAGAAAACTTTGCAGATCTCAATAAAATGAAGCCTGTCCCAAGATTTACCAGAAACTGAAGAAATTATGAAACATATTTCGAACAATAGGAAATCTTGTTATATTTCAGCGAGATGAAGCTATTATTCATCGCATTTGCCAACATAGTGAAAAGGAATATCGGTCAAATATATCTCTTCTGGCATAACCTATATTTGAAGAACATAACTGTGTGTGTTTATTAATTGGTATAGAGCGGACTGTATTAATAATTTTAAATATAAAATTTATTTACATATAAAAATTTTAATTACATGCTTTCAATATATGCTGCCTAATGGCAGAAATTGCTCATGAAGAGCTAAATGCAATTCGAACAATACATAATAAGTTTGAACATGTTAACTTGAACTGTTATGTTACACATTAAACATAATGAAAAAATGCATGGGGAAGCTGCGGTGATTTCACTCACATGCAGACATGAAATTCAGACGATTTCTAGTAACTCTGACAGAGATCCAAGATGGCGGCGTCAAAAAAGGTTGCTATAGTTAGGAAAGGATCCTAACTAGTAGTTGGCGCGAACAATGGCTGTGAATAAAAGTGTAGACTGTTAAAGATACTTTTTATTTATCCCCAACACAAATCGCTGATATCATCGGTCAGATACTTGAGAGAGTGCCAAACACTGGATAATTCATTCCTCTCTTTCTAGAGGGTAAGAATACTTCTTCGAGTACCGAACGAATGCTTCTTCCTATTACTTCATAGACTTCTTCCATAAAACTCCAAATTCATAATATTTGAATTGAAGCTGGCTTTATCTGAAGCTCGTGATACCAGTACAGGTACTCACGGAATTACATGTCAATGAAGAAACCCGACCTATCCATATGCTCACTCAGACAAGAAAAACTCAGAATATACAGGAATATAATAAGAATACTAGGAATATAACCTTCCTTTTTCTATTTGTTATTTTTGTTTAACAGAATTTCGACTGAGGAAAAGTTTCCCTCACTATGGAATGAAGTTTCTGTAATTCCAATCCTGAAACCTGATAAAAATTCTAGCAATCCCCTTAGCTACAAACCCTTTGCATTGGCGAATTTCATATTAAAATAACGATCAGTGCCTTCTAATGTGTGTTTCAGAAGAATACTGCTGTATTTTTCTTTTTTGGAGGTAACTTAGACATTAAGGAAATCGGAATTCTTAATACCTTTGTACGGAGATATCATCTTCTCTCGATACTCTTTGATTTGGAAAAGGCTTCTCTATTGACGCAAGATGCTTAGCAACATTATTACGATATGTTCGCGATGCTGTGCTTCATTCAGAATACCGAGCAACATCATGGAGATATCGTCCTATATCTTGTACTAATAATGTTACTACTTGACATGGCATTATTGTATTCTTACCGGCTTTTAGAATTCCCTTTAAAGTATAAAGAATAAACCACCTGGACATTTTGTGTTCGTATTGGATTTCTTATTCTTGTCATTTTACACAAACCTAAGGGGATCGACAAGGAATCATCTCCAGTGTAAAGCTTTTTATAGTTAATGTTGCTCCATACACACACTTTTTGAGAGAAAATTTTTTTTATTTTAGTGGCCCAAAACTAGGAAATATATATATATATATATATATATATATATATATATATATATATATATATATATATATATATATAAGCAACAGTTGAAAGTTAAACCGACAAAGCACACCGGGAAAGTTAAATAAACGATCACTGGTGCTTGATTTTCAATTAACCCCCTGACATTCACGAAAATTTAAAGCCGGATGTCTGGAAATGCCTAAAAATGAAAAGAACCGTCGAAATTGCTATCAATGTTACTTGCCCACCCTACCCCCGCATCAAGACGACTCCGTAACTCTTAATGACCATTGGTCAGATGAGTGGAAAGAAAGTCTTTGTTCAATCAGTATGGTTGATCACTGCTATATCTTTTAAAGGTAAAATAGAGATTTTGAAATTATCTAGGCTTTTCCAGATACCTAAGTAGTCACCAGTGGATTTGAGTTTATTTGCACTTGTTTTGAACGCATTTTAATTAAAATAAGCTCCACAGTGAGTGTCTTCTTTCATTCTGAAATCTTTTGGAAGGTTCTAGAGGAGCCATAAATTGGAAGAATATGATATTGTACTTCGTTGAAACCACACATGGTAGCTGGTCACCTACGCTGATACTAATGTGTTTCCTTATGGGAACAAGAGTTATTCACTACATTCTTTACCTTAGTGTTTAGAGTCCGCATTTAGGAATAGTTCTAGCATTTAGGAATTCCACTGCAACTATTTAATGTTCAATGAAAAGTAATAGTAGGAATTGATTAAGAATCGACAGAGCTATTTAGAAGGAGCAGAACATGCTGGAACATTTCGAATAGCTGATCACCTGATTTATTTATTTATTTATTAAGAATTTTGGCCTTGCGCCTTTGGAGTTTTTTAAAGGAAACAAATTTGCAAATTTACCATTTAGTAGTTATAAAATAATACAACGAGTGTTCAGAAATCGTGTCGGCATCGTTAGTTTTAAAAGCCCTATGTAAAAGGAGAAAAAATCGAGACCCTACGGCCTCGCCAATTACTGAGATCAACAACAGAAGACAGTCACCGGCTTTTGGCACTCCCAGTCTCGGTGCTTACCTTGTATGTTAGCCTGGACCTATACTCTAAGAATCATTTCAGGAACGTCACCACCTCTAACATTGACCCCCTGAAGTTTACCACTTTCGCTTGATCCCTAGCAGTTAACCACTTAAGTGATTAACTGATTGATACACCAGGAACCTTGCACCAATCGTCTAAATGGTCACCACGAACGACAAACAAGTGGGGTATTTTGCTTTTCTTGAAAAGTTAGAAACGAACAGAGAGGAAACAGCTACTTGTGGAGAGCCCCTCATTTGCCCTTGCAAGAGTGAAAGCAAAATGCTGAAGCTGGAGAGCATGGTAAACCTGAAAGGGGACCGGATCTTTAGGGGATATCATGAAGACAGTACACTTAAATAAGATGAGTCCCTGAAGGCGAATATTTGGTCGTAGGCTCATTTCCTGTACTCATATCTTATATGTTGGCTTCTCGATTGACATTCATAATACTTCTTCTAAGACTAAACAAACATTTATTAGAACACTAAAACACAACTATTACACTTCGTATCTGCGTAGAACAGAACATCGTTCAACCGTACTTGTACTCATCTCATCTACTATTTTAAATCAAATTAAAAGTAGGTCTACATCTGACTGTTGCCACTCATCTGATATCATACACTGTTATAACAATAAATAAGTTGAAGTCATGCTTTTGTCAGGCATAAATATTAAATATGCTTACATTCGACCATCCTGACTTTTCAATTGGCCTCAACTGAACCAAATTTTAGCTTAAATTACAAAAATATCACCACAAAAACAAAAGAAAAATACATTCATAATAAAATGAAATATATAATTAAAAGGTTCCATCTGCCCTGCATAAATGCTCCATAAGCACTGGTTTACCTACAGTTCGTTTGGGTCTTTGCATTTCAGGTTCATCATCAGAATTCGTACTGGAGTTCTCATCATCTTCATTCCAGCATTTCCAGGCTTTTAACTGACTGACATGAGCTATTGTAGGGTAAGGACGGTCATTACTAGGTTCTAGTTGTGAGATTCTGTATGTGTCACTAGGAAGTATTTCTGTGACAACCATGGGTCCTCGGTATCGTGGTTGAGTTTTTGTTGATTCACCTGTTGCCTTAGGATTTCTTCTAACTGCCACGATTTCTCCTTTACGAAACGATAATTTACCTGACTTCTTTTTATCGTAATATGCATTCGTTTTCACTGAAGAATCGTTGTCGCCCTTCAAGTTTTCAACATTCTTATTCCTTTCCTGGATTTGAAGAAGCAACGAGTGTCTTGTTTCCGCCATTGTTTCTTAGCGCAACTCCAAGTGACATCGCCAACTTTTGTTTTGGGTGCGCAGCGGTCTTTTTATTGGTATCTGAAGCACGCGATGCCTGCGGCATCTCAAAAAGGAGAGATTGTGCACGCAATGCCTGCGGCATCTGAAGTGGGTACCGAGCAAATTTTTTTAACTTAAAAAAGCATCGGCGATTTCTCTTTCAGCAAAGCAGGAACCTAGTAGATACGCTTCCTCATTGAATGTTAGGAATCTACGTTTTTTTTTTAATTTCCAAAATAAGTTCTCACCTCAAAACATTCCTTCATAAAAAAGTCAACAGGAGCGAAGAGTTAAAGCCATGGATATCAAATGAAAGAATTGAAAAATATTACAGAAAACAAACCAAAACATGTTCCTTCCACAAAACGTCAACTCAAGCGGAGTTCATCAGTCTAGAAAAATTCAACCAATAAAATCGAAGAAAGCATAGAGGAGACCAATTAAAACAAGGCATAACAAGCGGCGATGAGAAAGAGATCAATAAGAAGATCGCTGCGCACCCAAAGCAAATCAGCGTCACAGTCGAGGAGTGCATCTATTGGCGTTTAACAGTTAGAGGAGTGGAAAGAAGCAAACCCGTGCCGAACTTTACAGTTTAACATTATCATCATCATGTTTTACTATATAAAATGACATACACGTACAAATGTTTGGTCTGTATGGCTGCCGGAACAATCTATGGACGAGTTTTCTGCGTTGTTTATTACAGTGACGAATTCCGGATTTGGGTTCGGGGGGGACTGAGGTCGTAAAAATTTTGCATCGTCGTGACGAACGTCAAACCTCATGGCTTATGCAAACCGAAACAATTTAATTTTTCAGACTTTACTCACCTGACAATAAGAATCATGAAGAACAATACAATATTTTCGGTAATTTAATAAAAAATACAATGAAATAACTAGCCAAAAAATGTCTTCGACCGTGTTAACGCTTCAAGTACAAATAGAATGACTAGAAAAGAAGGAAAATTTCGAGCTTGTCAAGCCAGAAAGCAATGTTGTCACGTTTTTATTATTTTTTTAATAAAAGGGAAATTAAGAACAAAGAGTTATAGTGATTTTAAATAAAATCAAGAATTCTGGCTTAACTCTGGGGAGTGGCTACAACCCCATAGCCCCGTCTGGATTCGCCACTATTTATTTACATTAAAATGCCTTCCCTACTTAATTCTGGTGTAATGCTAATTCAATGGAATCTTCATAACGGATATGGATGTATAATCCACGATTTTTTGAGTAACAAATATTTTTGCTATTGCTATTTTTAAATATCTATTCCAAATAACTGTTATTTCAATCACACCTTTAATTTTCAAAAAAAAATCTTATTAAATATAAGTAAAGTGTTCTAAAAAATTTAAATAAAAAATTATTATTTCTTTTTAATATACGCTTTCTATATAGTTTTAATGTTTAGTTCTTTATAGTGTCAACAGATGGCGCCAGCAAAAATTCTTTTGAAGGGGGTGTTTGGAACGTCTTGGTAGGGGTCACAATAGTAATCAATCACTGCACTGAAACTGATTCGACGTCACAGTTCTGGTCTTTTACCAACATCCATATTGCTACTTCACAGTTTATAACCTTTATATTGCTACTTCACAGTTT
>BGPR01000355.1:314128-368653 GCA_013235015.1 Araneus ventricosus
TTGCTACTTCACAGTTTATAACCTTTATATTGCTACTTCACAGTTTATAACCTTTATATTGCTACTTCACAGTTTTTAACCTTTCTATTGCTATTTCACAGTTTCTGACACTTTGTAGTGAAGAGCCACAGCTAAGCAATTCGATTATACCAGGATCAAAACCGCTTCCGATGCTATGTTATGTGTTGTCGTAACTCAAAGTACTTGATTTTTGAGTTGCATGGAAATAGTTTTTTTAATTGATTCTTCTGCAATGAATATATTTTTGTTTGTAACACATGGTACATATACTTTTTAAAAAAAATTACTGATAGCATAACGTGCTATGTGCTCTCTGTTTACTTTGGAATTAATTATGTAGCTTGCGAGATCAAACATATTTTTGATTGGCGATCTTTCTTTTTTTCTTTATGCCGATTTATCCATAATTCAGAATTAAAACGATGGAATGAACAAATAACTGTTAGTTAAAAAAACACCGAGGATTCTTTTTTATTTAAGTGTATATATACATTAAAATTTTTGTAAACTAATAGTATGATCAACGAAAGATAATGCAATCAGTAACTTTTTAAGTATTTAGCTATGTAGACACTCTTGGCTTGAGTTTGGAATGAAAACTTATGTTTACTTTGCGGAAAGTATATACTTTTATAGTGATGTGCAGTTGAATTTCCATGCTTATAATAGGTTCATAAAGACTTGCCATTGCAATTATAGATTTCTATGTCGTTGTTATAAAATTAGGCAATTCCCAAGTTGTAATAGTGGTAGTAGTTGATAACTGTATGTTTTGCATATGCTATTTTAATGAAAGAAACTTGAGGAGAAAGCATAGATTATTGTACATTATTATGCCTATACTATATGAGTCATTTTTGGCAGATTTATAAATTGTGTAATATTATATTGTAAATAAGAATTGCTTCACAATTGAAGTATTTCAGATATAACTGCGTTTATGTTTTTATATAACTGCAAGTAAAAATTGTATGGTTTTCCCCAAAAAACGAAATAGAACGAAGATCTTCGTTCTGAAAATATGCAACTGAACTAAACTCTCAAGAGTTTAGTTCAGTTGTATATTTTTTTTCTCGTTTATACACTTGTTTTGTAAACTGCACTTGCTTGGAAGAAAAAAAATTCTTTTAGAATCTATTTGCACTGAGTAACATGCAATAGGAAGATCAGAATTACTTTCATTATTTGAAATTGAGTTGATAATAAGGATGAGTTGGTAATAATACTAGTTATACTAAGAATGAAAAGTTTAGTTACCAGCAGACAGCATAAGTATTCCCTGTGTATAAATGTTTTCTTTGATAAATACTTTTTAAATGAAAATATTTGCATTTTTGAATAACTTATTTCTACTATAAAAATAGATGGTATGTTTATTTTATATTGTTCAGCTTGCTTTGGTTTAGAAACTCGGAGATTAGGTATGGAGAAAGAAGAAAACAGTGTTTAAATCAAGCTAACAAGACGATCTGTTCATTTGTAAGGGCATTTTTCTAATGCCTTACATTTGTAACAGATTTTCTTGAAATAGCTGGATGTATCTCTGTATAATTTTTTCATATTACTATATTTCAATCAGCTAATAGTATTTTTTCTGAGTAATTTCTTTAAATGTTTCATAATTATTGATCTTTTCTATATGTATGGCTGCTTTATTAAATTATATTGAAGTTGCTTACCAAAGAAAATTTAAATATAATAATTGACATTTTTAAAAAGGATATTAAAGAAATTGAAATTCCCTATATTAAAATATTGGCTTCATCTGGAAATTTCACAACTGTGTTTTCTATTCATTATGCTTTTATTATTTATATTTTTATATAAAATATCTATATTTAATTCTATATTTATGATAAAAATTCAGAATATTTTATTTCATCATACAAATTTATGAACCTGCTATTTTAAAGAAGCAGAATGAAATTTGGAATTCCCAGATTACTATACATTTTTTCTAACATTAAGTTTTAGGAAAAGGAAAAATAAATGTAAAATGAAAATTTTAATTTTATTTTTCAAATTTAAGTTAAATCTTCTTTTCTATTTAATTGCCATTTAAGTCATTAAAAATTCATTAAGCTGTTGAAATTATTATTTTTGTTTTAGTGGATCTTTTTTAGATAGTAGAGCAATTTTACAACTAGAAATTTCATTCGTATGCATTGCTAAGTAATAAAATATGCTGTTTTCCATTTAACTGTGTTTTTTGTGTTTATTTGCAACGTTATACCTATTTATGCATATACATGCAATAATGGTGAGCACATGCTGCAAAATTCTTCATTTACAAAGCATCAACATTGCTTGAGAATCATTTCTCCAAATATCTTTTTCATGAAACCCGTGGTAAACTGCTAATCAGCTGAATATTTTAACATAACATATTAAGTATTTATTCATCTGTTTACTCAATCTTAACTTGAGTTAAGAATGTGAACATGTGTTCCTTTTACGGATTGTATTATGTGCTTTTAAAAGTGATAAACAGTTAAATTTCTATGCATTGGCAAATAATATATATTGATAATTTATAAGGAGTATTTTTTAAGACATTGTGATCATAGATTTTCAAGTCTATTTGTTAAAATATAAGGTAAGGTATTTCATGCATCTTAAAACTAAAGCAATCCAACATTTTATAAAAATTTCAGTTTTTAAATTCATAACAGTTTTCACAGCGAATATCCATATAGTATTTATAAAAAATAATTGACCATGAATCAATAAAGCTAAATATCCTTACTAATGAAAATGTAAATCTACAATTAAAAATCGCATTCACGTAAAAGTATAATTCTATTTCAGTTACTCTGATTCAACTTTATATTTGTTTAGTGCAGTTGCCTCAGACAACTTTTTGAATAATATTTATTATTAACTTTTACATTGAGAAAATGTTCAAAAATTAAATATCTGTTACTATTATTTTATTAAATATAATAATATTTAATACTACCATCTGTTGTTCATCATGTCATGTTTTGATAATCATTTGAAATTACCTCTAAACAGTTTGCTTCTAAAAGTAGTTAACTAAATAGTTTGCCAGAGCAATTAGGATTGTAATATATGGTTACACTTCTTGAAATTATTTATTTCTGTAGTTAAAAATGATTAAGTACTTAAATGAAGATATCTGTTTTCCTATTCTTGGGGGGGGTAGGAGATACTTTATCTATAACTAGCAGTACGCGCACGGCGTTGCCCGTGGAATCAGGACTTCAAAAAAGTGGGTGGAAAAAATGCCCACAATGGCAGGAAAAAGTTTCGAAAACAAAATCGAAACAAAAAATACACATTATTGATATTCCCGCTTATTTTTCTTTGCGAATGACGTCACCTGCCGCGAAGAAGGTCACGTTGCAACAATGCATTGTGAGATGGTCCGGAGAAGCTCTCGCTGTTAAATCTCGCTACGAAAAAACTGTTTAAACCGACCAGGGAAAAATTAATTTTTAAAAAAACGAAAAAAGATATTTTAACAGTTCTTGTTTTAAATCCGACATAAACGTTCCATTTATAGGCTGAAAAAAATGAAAATTATAAAGATGTTAGAACGTCAGATGCGATAATTTAAAGAAATCTTTTTTAAAAATTACCATAAAAGTGACTATTTTTCAAAAATTTCTCAAAACTCAGTAAATTACGTTAGACGTACGAAACAAACTTCATTAGAACGGAAATTGTTTGTCCTTTCCGATGATGTAACTATTTTTTCCGTACAATTATTCAAAGCCATGCTATTGAGAAATGAGTGCGAAAAATCACCCCAAAAGGCACAAAATATTAAATAAAAAAATTTCTAGATTAAATTTCAAAATTCCGGCTTCGAGGTGCATTCAGACACCATTACGACTACGTGTATGCCAAATTTCATGGCTGTAAGTGCGATAGATTCGTCTGGACATCGCAGACAAACACACACACACACGCACACAAACATTGCATTTTATAAGTATAGATGACTATTTTACAACAAATGTTTTCATATGTAGTTGGGCATATTATTTATTATAGGATTCATGCAAAATAATTGTCCTTAAATTGATCATGGATAAAGCTTAATATCCTTACTAATGAAAATGATAATTTCCTTAAGAAATTTACCATTAAAAAATTGGCATTTATGTAAAGTGTAATTCTATTTCAGTTATTTTTTTCTAACTTTATATTTCTTTACTTCAGTTGTCTCAGAAAACTTTTAACTGAAAAAATGAGGAAATGTTCAATACATGAATATCTGTTTATATTATTTTATTAAATCTACCATCTGTACATCTGTTGCTAATCGTGCCATGTTTTGATTATGATTTGTTTGCAATTCATTAAATTTTTAAGTTTGAACGTTATTGAGGTTCTTTTGTCGAAAAGTATACCTCTATAATCATTGCATATAATTTTTTTGAATTTTGCTCTATTACGAATGAATTTTGAATTTTATTCTATTGCTGCTACAATATTTTCTTTTTACAATAGATGTTTATACAATGTATGCACAAAGTAAGCAATGCATGTTTTATTTCATTTAGTTTAATGTATTTGTAATACATATTATATATAAATTCTTTAGCGATAATCTCTACTCTGTGCGACTGTTTGACCACAGACTAATATGTGTTTGACATTGACAGATTTAAATCATCCACATTTTGTATTTTACTCCGAAGAGTTTTTTTTTATAAATAATCTAAATAAACTCCCTCTTGGAGTGGATTTCACTGCGGGGGGATTAAATCAATTACAAATCATTTACTACGCTAACTTTTTACAGTGTATGAACGTAAACATTGAATGTTTTATTTAATTTAATTTAATATATTTGTAACGCATATTATACATAAATTTTATCTTTCTGCACTCCTTCTCCATATGAACTTTAACTATGTCAAATCTCGTACTCCTCCGTGCGCGCAATGTGCTTAAAAACGGGTACAAAGTTTTTTCTTCACGTATTATTATATAGATGATATATGGCTATATTTTTGAAACTATTTACTTCTGTATTTAAAAATGATTAGGTACTTAATTGAAGACTCGTCTGTTTTTCTATTCTTCAAGGGGAAGAAATAATTCATCTGTAATGATTATTTTCCAACAAATGTTTTCATATGTAGTTGGGCATATTATTTATTATAGGATTTGTGCAAAATAATTGACCTTAAATTGATCATGGGTAAAGCTTTAATATCCTTAGTAATGAAAATGATAATCTCCTTAAAAAATTTACAATTAAAAATTGCATTCATGAAAAAGTGTAATTCTATTTCAGTCATTTTTATACAACTTGATATTTACAACTTATATTTGTTTAGTGCAGTTGCCTCGGACAACTTTAAACTCGAGAAAATATTCAATAATTGAATATTTGCTCATATTATTTTATTAAATATTATAATATTAATCACTACCATCTGCACATCTGTTGTTCATCCTGTCATGTTTTGATTATGATTTAAAATTACTTCTAAAAGTAGTTAACTAAATAGTTTGCCAGAGAAATTAGCATTATGATATGGGTATACTACTTGAAAATATTTACTTCTGTATTTAAAAATGATTAGGTACTTAATTGAAGACTCATCTGTTTTTCTATTCTTGGGGGGAGGAGATAATTTATCTGCAATGATTATTTTTCAACAAATGTTTTCATATGTAGTTGGGCATATTATTTATTATAGGACTTATGCAAAATAATTTACCTTAAATTGATCATAGATAAAGCTTATTATCCTTACTAATGAAAATGAAAATTTCCTTAAGAAATTGACCATTAAAAAATTGGCATTCATGTAAAGTGTGATTCTATTTTAGTTAATGCTGTACAACTTTTTATTTGTTTAGTGACTCAGGCAACTTTTAACTGAAAAAATGTTCAATAAATGAATATCTGTTTATATTATTTTATTAAATATTATAGTATTAAATACTATCATCTGTACATCTGTTGTTCATCATGTCATATTTTGATTATGATTTGAAATTACTTCTAAGTAGTTTACTTCTAAAAGTATTTAACTAAACAGTAGGATTATGGTATATGGTTATATTTCTTGAAATTATTTACTTCTGTATTTAAAAATGATTAAGTTCTTAAATGAAGATTCGTCTGTTTTCCTATTCTTGGGGGGGGGGGGAATAATTTATATATAAGGATTATTTTCCAAGAAATGTTTTCATATGTATATTATTTATTATAGGATTTTTGCAAAATAATTGACCCTAAATTCATAATGGATAAAGATTAATATCCTTACTAATGAAAATGATAATTTAGTTAAGAAATTTACCATTAAAAATTGCATTCATGAAAAAGTGTAATTCTATTTCAGTTATTTTGATACAACTTTATATTAACAGCCTATATTTGTTTATTGCAGTTGCCCCAGGCAGCTTTTTGAATAACATTTATTAATAACTTTAAAAGTGAAAAAATGAGATTTTTTTCTAATTTTTACAAAAAAAATGTTTAAAATAAAGTTTATTGGTAAAAGTTAAGCAAATGGGAAAAATAAGCCTTCATGAAAGAGTAAGTTAACCTATATTTGAGATTCAATAATGTATTTATTAATTAAAAAAAACATGCACAAAAACAACAATTTTTAGTGCTAATAATAAGATAATAGAAAAACTATACACAATTCAGCATAATATAGTTTTTTCTAATATATTTTCAATCTGATCTTTTTCAGAAATATAATAAATTATTAAGGATTATTCTCATGCATCTCCATATTAGAATGAATTTATATTCAAATTACACCTATGTCCAGGTTAAAAAATATTAAGAGAATGAAATTAAGTACCCAATTACACATGAAAATAATTGTTGGAAAGAAGTACAACCCCTTATCATAATCCTAATCGTTCAGGCTAACTTTCTAGAAATAATTTCAAATTATCAAAACACGAGTAACGACAGATTCAACTGAAATCTACCCATTACTCCGATCAGCTGTGTAGTCGATCTTCTGCGTCATCTTCGATCCGATAGATAAGTCTTCAGTCACATGTATTACAAAAGTGATGCAATCATTCGAAAACGCATATCACAACAAGAGGGATGATTCACCGAAAGACAATCGTACAAGACCGATAGCAGTAGAAACTGTTATCGGGGGGAAAAGTGATTGGAGGGAGGAAAATATGAATCACAGAGAAACGTAATACGAGGGAAGAAATAGTTGGTATTTGTGGTTTCACGTTCTAGGGAACTGCAACTTTTTATGGCGCCATCTGTTGTCAGTATGTAGAAATATAAACTAAAACTTTGAAAAGTTTATAAAAAATCAAATAAAAAAATTAAGACACTTTACTTTTAATTTCAAATGATTAAATCACACCTTTTTGACAGTAGTATTCATCACTGGTATTTGTGATTTTTTGATATTACGTAGAAAATAACAGTTCGTCGAATATTCGTCATCCCTACCCTAGTATAGACGAGTTTTCTGGGTTTTTTTTAAATTAAACCTTGACTTCCGCTCTAAGGGATGAAGAATATTTGATGAACTTTTATTTACTACGCAATATTAAAAAATCACAAATACCAGTGATGAATACTATTGTCAAAAAGGTGTGATTCAATCATTGGTAATTAAATCTTTGTAAAGTGTTTCATAATTTTTTTTATTCATTTCTTTGTAATATACTTTTGCAAAGTTTTAGTTTTTAGTTCTATCTTCTGACAACAGATGACGCTATGGAAGCTCAGTTTCGGTGCTTAGACAGAAGATCAATCTTTGCGGTCACGCTTCGCTTCCTCACTATCTCAGTTGCATTGGTAATTCCTATGAGTCACCATTCTTGTTGTGATAAGCGTTTTCGAACGATTACAGCTCTTGTATAACGATAAAAAATCGCAATAATAGTTCGCAACTGCGATCGCGATGTTAAAAGACCAGAAACTGCGAACTGTGACGACAAAGGATGACTTCCGTGATTGATTATTACACAGGTATGCGATGAAAAAATTGTCGGCAAAGCAAGTGGTGTTTTTTATAGTTTTTTGGACGCTTATTACTGGAAAAATAATGAAAAAATTCCATCACATACAGTTTCGTCACAAATCGCAAGGTATTTTTTACGAATTTAGTATATTTCGGACCAAAAAAAGTATTATTTATATGAGTTCGATAGGCATATTTATGGACTTAAAATAGTAAATTGGTGGATTAAACTACCAAATAAGAAAGAAGAAATTCTTTCAATCCAGAATATTCCTCTGAATCGATAAATTGCCTATTAAAAACAATATTAAAGACAGAGGAAACCAGTTAAAACCGGATACCTTTTCTGCTTGCCAAAAAAAGTGTCACTTCCACCGCTTCACATAAAATTAGGTCTTATGAAACAATTTGTCAAGGTTTTACCAAAAGAAAGTCGATGCTTCAAATACCTTTGTGACCAGTTCCCGGGTTTATCGGAAGCAAAACTGAAGGAAGGTGTGTTTGTAGGAACTAGACATCAGGAAAATGATGAAAGATGAAAATTTTGAGACTAAAATGGAAACAAACGAAAGAAAAGCCTGGGAATCTTTCAAACTAGTTATTACTAGCTTTCTTGGGAACAAAAAGGACCCAAACTACAAATGTATTGTATAAGAGATTATAAAAAAAATTCAAAATTCATTCAAAAATTCTGTAGTATAAGCTTAAAAGTTCATTTTCTAGATTCGCACCTGGACTATTTTTCTGAAAATTTAGGTGCAGTTAGTGAGGAACAAGGTGAAAGATTTCACCAAGATATAAAGGAAATGGAGAGGTGATATCAAGGAACATGGAATGGCAGCATGATAGCCGATTACTGCTGGATGCTACAAAGAGATTATCCCTGCAAAGTTCACAATAGAAAAAGTGACAAAAGATCTTTGGAGTTAAAGGAAAAATGTTACTATAAGGACTTGTAATTTTCTACCTATACTTAATAATTACTTGAAGTAGGATATAAATGTAATTTATATGGATTTATGAATTAATGAAATTTAAATGAAATGTCAAAATTTCGCGATTTCAACTGTTTCCTTCAAAATATGCAATCACTTTGTAAAAAATCCTTATGTGATAGACCCAGGTAGCACAGAAATATTATATAATATTTGCACAATGTTATACAATATTATGAACACCGAGGAACACCGAATACTGTAATAAAGTATTGTATTGTATGTATCAGTATTTCCGAGATACTAAATTTTCACAAATAATATAAAAACAATGTTTATTTATAAAAATCTTAATTTTAACTCAGGATATCACTCGATTGGAGGTTTTATTACAAAAACACCACTGGAACAATTATTCTTTAAGATGCTGAATATTATATCATACTATACAATACAATGCACATGATATTTTGATTTTTATATTAAACAGCATTGATCAATATTTTAAGGTGAAGTTATTCTCATGTCCGACAGATGGCAGCATGGAAATACAATAACACTATATTATTCAATATCCTGAAATAGTATTCAAAAAAATGTTCATTTGAATAATAATGTTCACATAGTCATTTTGTTTTACTGTATATAAAAGGAGGGCCGGATTCAGCTTAGGAAGCTTACCATAAAACAGCTCTCACGATATGGATGAAAAAAAAATTGAATGTTATTCTCATCGTAAAAATATGACGTGATTTTTTGTTCCGAATCTTGTATTTGATTTTCAATCAATACTGTTATTATAAATGTTCAAGGCGTCTCGTAATACATTGCCTGCTATTGCCTTTGCTTTTTGGGTATTGCCTTTTAATTTATTAAATTAGCAAACTTAGATATAAGAGCTAAAATTGCTTCCTCTTTGACTTCTAATTTCATTTTGAACTCGAAATAGTAACGATGAAAGATAATTTAATTAAGAAAATTATTCAGATTAATTGTGAATGAACATGAAATTTCGTAGAGATCCGAACTTTGTAACTGCATTTTATTATCATCATTTACGCTCCCTCATGAAAAACTAGCTGGTTCAGAGGTAAGGTTCCTGGTTCGCATGCAGAAGGTCCCGGGTTCTAAACTCGCTGTAAGTAGAGGTGTTCAAAAAATCACGAAGTGCTACCAAGTTCTGCACATTGAAATTAAGTGATTAACATTTTTTCATGCTTCTAAAATGTATTTTTAAAATATTCACTATAATGTTATATTATATAATATTATTCGGTATAGTACAATATTATTTAATATGGTATAATATTATACAGTATTATATGACGTTATCCAATATTATGAAAAAAACATTGTACAGTATTGAAAAGTCTTACGTTTTACACTGTTTCAATATTGGGAAAAATATTGTATAATATTACTTTTTCGAATTTTATGATATAAGACAATATCATGTACTACGTGGAGAAATAAATGGATTTCATCTTTAGAATCAGCACAAAAAGTAACATAAAAATCAGTCGTCAAAATTAAAACAATTTTCAAAAAATATTTTTTTGCAGACCTGTGTTATTAATCCTGACCCGTTCATTCAAGTTCCAACATTCCTTTCTACAAACATGCAAAGGAAATTTTGTTGGCGCCATCTGTTGACAGTATAAAGAACTAAACATTAAAACTTAATGGACGAATTTTCTTGTTTATTTATTACATTAAAAACCTTAACTTTATTTGCAAAGCTTTTGGACTTCCGCTTTGAAGATTCCATTGATTTAGGGGTTTATTCTGGTACCCCCGGTTGGGTTGGGAGTTGGTTTGGGTTGCGTTGTTAACGTGCGGAACCCAACCCAACCGGGGGTACCAGAATAGACCCCTTAGCATTACACCTGAATTACGTAGTTCCGTCATTTTAATGTAAATAAACAAAACTGAAAACTCGTCCATAGAAAACATATTAAAGGACGAGTTTTCTGGTTTATTTACTTATAGTAAAACCTTGACTTTATCTGCTTGTATGCCGAACTTCCGCTTTGAATATCCATTGACTTAGCATTACACCGGAAATACGTATAACAGCCTGTTAACAAACCAGAAAACTCTTCCATCGACTCTTCCCTCGGTCGCTACTCTACTATCCACAAGTGTTACTTTTCACCGAAATCTTGTCCCATGAATTTATCTCGTTTATTTAATTAATTTTTAATATAATTTATTCACAAAGAAAATCTCGCGCAGATAATCGCAAAAGATAAATATTTCTTCCATAAACTGTTAAAGGCTGTATGCCTCCTTTGACGTCAAACGACCGACTGCCGCGCCCTCTGTTTGGAGCTAGGGTATGAGAACTAAATAGAATCAATTATTGACAGATGCGATGGAAAAAATATAACATGCATTTTTTAAGCTTTATTTATGATTTTGTAAGTTTTTATAGTGTTAGAATTTATGCAAATGAAGTCAGGATAACTAAAATGATTTATACTTCTGTAACGCTATTGCTTATTCTGAATATTGTTTAATATCAGGATGTAAGCAACTCAACCTTTTCAAGCTTATATCATTCCCGTTCCGTTAAATGCGTTCAAGTTTTGTGAAATAAATATATGTTTTGCATTATTTGTCACAAACATTTGTTTCGATTTTGTGATATCCTGACATTTATTAAATGTCTTCATTAACAACAATTTATAGTCGTAAACGTAGATCTGACGACGAATGTAGGTAAGAGTCATTAATGTTCATACCGTTTCATGCTTGCACTGTATGAGATGGGTATGATTTTTTTCCGCCAAATTCATAATTTTATTTATTAAGTGGGATCTTTCCTGCGTGAACGTTGTTTAGATGTTACACTCATAAATTGTAGATAATTGCTCTTTCTGTTAGTTTCATTTTAGAGTATCGATATGTAAGTCCTGGTTGCTAAATTATATTTCTTGCATTTTGTTTGTCGTAAGATATTTTTTAGAATTGTCCATAATTCTTGCAAAATTCAATGCTGTTTGATAAACAGTTTTGTTTTTTCTTTTACTAGTGTTAAGATCGCTTTTAATTTGCACAGTATACTTGCATATGTCGATCATGTTATTTCCCGGTTACTTTCTTAGCGTTGGTCATCCTATCGGTGTAATTGATTATCGCATAAGCTTTTGTGTGAATTTAGAATTTTGTAATCTAATGACTATTGTAAAGGTCAGTAATGATCTAGAAAAGTAGTTTTAATACTGTTTCATTTTTTTTTTGTTTTTGTTTTTACACAGAAAGAAGTTTTATTGACATGTCTGTTGTTTATTTTCATTTTCTTGACTTTGCACTTAAATGATAGATGCTTGTAATGTATCTTGTTAATTTATAAATAATGTGAAGTGATTTCTATGAATTACATTTCTGTAACTCTGTAACAGTAAATATTTACCTTTTTTATCCGATGTATTATTTCTGTAAAGAACAGCCCTAATTCTCAACCAATACAAAGCTTAAAGTAATGAATAAGGCATTAGTGGATATGACTTTTTTTATCAGCTTTTAACATAGTATATTAGGTTTAAACACATTGTTTGCTTAAAATTTAAGTTAAATGACATTTTAAAACAGTGTCAACTTTTTCAACACAACCATACTATACCCAACAAATGAAAGCTGTACAAAAGTCAACAAAGGCATTACGTAAAACATTGTAGAGTATTGTATGTGTATTATAGTTTGTTTTAAAGTCTACAAGAGGATTGACAATCAATTGTATCCTATAAAAGTCTTAAATACTTTAAACCCTTCAGACTTGCACAAGTGATTGTGTTCTGGTATTATACCGGAAATCCAGTATTTTCTTCAACCTTATTACTGGAATTCCGGTATTTTCTGATAAAGCAAATTTTAAAAACTTAAGAGTACCGAAGAGTAAAGACTCGAACTACTACGGATTCTTCGTAGTTTTTACGCAATTTTGGCTTCTACTACAGACTGCACAAATTATAATCCATACTGTGGAAAATTTACTTTGGATTATGCTGAGTCAATCCAAATGATTTTTTTAGAAAATGTCATACCATAACTAAGTATAACTACCTCACTTAAGAATGGTCAATTAAGAATGTATATGTATATTAATTAATGCTATTCATACAAAATGTTACAATATTTTTAATATTGTTTCGTTATCAATTTTGATGGTTTCTTTTCATGTGTGTTATCAAATGTTACTGAAAACTCATGAACTAAGACAAAATAAATTAAATAATTTCTTATGTGAAAAAAGGATATTAAAAATTGCATGCAAAAGTTGAATCTGCACTGTAATGATTGAATACATTATCTGTTCCCTACACATAATTTTCCTGCTAAAATTTCAGGTATTTTTTCATGAAGCCACAATCACCCCGGACTTGGTAACATATGAATTAATTTTAAGCAGAAGCTATTGTTATGTTGATCACAAACTTAAATGGTAAACAAGACTTATTCATAGGGACATGGAATGGTTGTCTTACACTTCTCTGAACATGCTGTCACTTGTTTGTTAATTGATTCTGGAAAAATTGTTGTCATACCAAATGACCAGACGACAGTTCCCACAAAAAGTTGACTTTGGGATGACTTTTTTTTATATTTAAAACAGCACCGGTCCGGCTTACCCACCAGGGTTTGGCCATTAGCAGACCTGTGGGGAAATATAAAAGAATACAAAGAAAGCAATATGACATGACACACACAAAAGCATCTCAAACACAGCACAGAACATAACAAATACTGCAAAAAAGGGGCAACAACAAAAATAAATCAAGTAAACTGAAACACACAAGAAAGAAAGGGGGGAAAACCAAATATGTCATTGAATCGATCGTACACTTGGAGAGAACCATAAATTAATTCAGTTTTGTTTGATTTTAGTTTGTTGGAGCCAACATGAAAAATATTCAAAATACTTAAAAAAAGGAGCCTCCAGAGTATATCCAAATGAGTACAATGCAACTAAAAAGCTCAGCACAATACACCAGTAAAAAGGAGGCAATAAAAAATTTTGTAAAGTATGATTAAAAAAATCTTGACTTTGGGTTGACTGTCAATAAGTCTTGGACAGATGCTTCAAAGAGCTGGATTATATTTGCCAAATATTGTATTTACTTATAGATAACTCAGTGTGACCTTATCAAGAATCACTAAATCTAACAATATTTTTGTTTCAATTGCCAAGAATGACAAACAAAAATATTCAAAATGTTTGCATCCTGATGTCAAATATTGTATACAAAGAGGCATTGTAAATATGTTCACATCGATAAACTGCCTTTGCTATTTTGTTTATTCACTTTGCTAATTATTTAATTTCATCAACCTGACAAAAGAACAAAATGTGTTTTTGTGGTGGGAGTTGACGGAGCGTGCTCAAGTTTCGCATAGGTTTACTGGTTCTTGTGTAATGGATCTTATTGGCTAACCGACAGAATAAAATCATGGAGAAAATTTAATGAATTTGCTTTTAGGATGTTATTATTTATGTATAAAATTTTTAATTGGTGTATTTTAGAGACATGATATTTTAACTAATAAAATATTTTACAAGAATCTTTTATCTTAATCGATAATTTCCACTGAGGAACTGTATAAACTCTTCCCATTTAACAAACAACAGTGGGTGGTGAAATATTTCCCGTTTTTGATGCCATAGTTTAAAACTATTTTAATGAGGATTTAATATGCAATAATTTTTTACATTAAATAATAGTCAGTTATAACTATTTGCTATCTATCATTCAACAATTCAGATCATCTTAATATTCTGATAGCCATTTTAATTGCATTATACTTCAGTGTATGTATTGATTTTTTATTGTTAAGTCAGTATGGAGTAATTCCAAAAATGTATCTTAATTTATTTTAGTTCGAGTGACAGTGATGAAGATGCTCGGCCAGTAAAAAAATCACGTGTATTGAACAGGGAGCCAAGTACGTTGCCTAAGTATTTATTATGTAAGCTTTTGTTCTGAAATTTGTTTTTATTTTTTTCAAGTGAAGGGTATATGAAATTTTTCTTTAGAGTTTGAATGTTTCATTATGTCTGAATAATAGAAAAATTGATTAATTACAGTTGAAATCAAATAAATATGATGGTTTAGGTTTGAAAAGGAGTTAACCCTTTGTTTTTCAACTTCTTCAGGATTGTTACAGTGTAGGTCCTCTTAAACTGTATCTGCTTCCAAACGTATATATAGAAGTAGAAAAGCGTAGTAGGAAAATAAAGAATCCAGGGTTCGTACTCGTCCTTATAAGTCCTTACTTTTACATTTAGTCCTTAAAAGTCCTTACAAATCCTTATTTTTATGCCCCATTTTTAAAAAGTCCTTACTTTTTGCCACATCAGCTAAAGCAAAATACATGCAGTATTCAGAAATTAAAAGATCCAAAGAAAAGACTGAAACAAAACAACTGAAACTAAAAGCTCTAGGAGGAAATAGATTTTTTTAAAACAAAAGAAAATGTTCCAAACCAAATACACCAAACAAATGGGAAAGCAAATGATTTAGCTAATGAGGCTGAAAAGTCAAAGGACATAAATTTATTTATTCAATCGCATGAACTAAGGAAAACGATTATTGAAAAGAAATTAAAATAAATACCTTGGGTGTAAAATTGAATGAAAAAAGTTTGGAATTAAAAGTATTTAATTTGATTACCAGTTTCATGGTTTTTTTCATCAGTTTATTAACTCATATTTTTAAGAATTTTTGTTGTGTCAAATTTGTAATGTATCTTCTATCTATGTTTTATATTATACTTTATCATCTAATAGGTTGAATTTGCAAAAATGAGACATTTTATTTAAAAATGCGTGCGACAATTCATTAAGTTTATTCAATTTAGAGGTCCTTATTTTTTGGTTTTGTAAGTCCTTGATTTTCTTTTAAGGAAATGTGTACGAACCCTGGAATCGTTAATTGTAAACAAAAAGGAAGCTAGTAAAATACATTTATTTTTTTAAAAATATGAAATGTTTCAAATTAAAACTGTTTCCTGGATTATTTTTACTATTTTAAAATAATACCAATTTCAGCTTTTTCAGGATCCCATATTTCATACAAATGGCCCTATTTTGTTTTGGCACATATGGTTTAGGAATTCTTTAAGAAAATTTCCATATGCCCGTGATAAATTTATATGGATTTTTTTTTATTAAAGCTTCTTATTTGGTTATTGCATATTAGTTGCATAGGGTGACTTGAGGTAATTCCCGATCATCATGTTTCTGGGGTGAAAAATGATCACCTAATTTTTACGTTTAAAAAAGAAATTTTTATGAAATTTTAGATATGGCCAAGAATCCTAGAACATTTTACTTAAGTATAACTACATTTACTCAATTATAATTTGCTGTTTAGTTTATCAAATTAAGAATCTTTTAAACTGCTTACTATACTTGCCATTTCAAAGATGGGTTCCTGAATATGCATATTTTTACAAAAATCCTCTTCACTCTCTTAATAATAAATATTTTGTGTGACTTTCTTTTTATTTTATCTAAAAATAGTGTTAGCTTTTGATTAGTTTCAAATTTATTGCAAAATGGGGTAATTCTTGATCATTGTCATTTCTTGTCATAAATATCATCAGAAATAGCTAATGAATATAATTAATTCTTTTAAATGGAAGTTCATATTTATTAACTGTAATCACCATAAAACATATTTTAATGGCAGCCACAATGTTTTTTTTTCCCCTAAGTGTAAACCAAAAAAAAAAAAGTTTTATGATTTGCATCATTTCTAATTTGTCTTAACTTGCTTTTATCTTGATTCTATGTTTGCAGAATTTTTTAAGTGATAATTTTTTAGTTTATTAAATTAATCTGATAAATATGGTGAGAAACTATAAACCTAAAAAAGGTATTAAGTTTCTAGAAGTCAAAATTAATGAAGCTGTTTCAAAGATTGAAAGTTGTTTCAGTACGAGAGCTGCTGCTATAGCTGTTGAAATTTCTTTCTCAACTTTACACTAACTATCAATGATAAAAAGTATACTTGTAAATAAGATTATATAACAATATCGGTAAAAATGTTATTTGAAAGTTAATTTTGGATTTGTGAAAGGGAGAATATATTTATTTTCACGAACTCCAATGCATGCTTTTTGGCAATTAATTTAAAATAATTTGTATGTCATGTTTATTAATTAGTAGTTCTGTTAACAGTAACCACTAACCTTGCTTAAAAAAAAGGGAAAAATCTAAAATCATTGCATCTTTAAAGTTGTAACCAATTTTTTTTGAATGTGAATAATTTATTAAAATCTCTGCTTTTATTAGTATTTCCAAAAAAAAAAAAAAAGATGTCTTGCTATTATCAAATGTTAAAAGTGCCAAACTCGCCAAACATTGAAACCATTAAAACGGCCACTACTTTCTAACAGAATAAAAAAAATAAAAATCCTTACACGTATGTCATTTTGAATGACAACAAGGAGCATTCATGTCAAATGCCAAGAAAATTGAGCAACATGTTTGGTCGTGACTGTGTAACAAATTTACAGGCGAAATGCGGAGCAGTCGAGTTGAAACAGGGCCTTGTTTTGCTTGGATAATTAATGACTCTTTAATATATGAGAGAAATAGTAAATCTTGCATACTTTTAAAATTTCTATTGGAACTATCAAAATTCTTTCATTGTAATATAGATTTGGATATAATTATTCTCATTCTTTGATTTAAGCTTGCCTAAACAAGTGCAGTTGAATCTTAATCTGATGTGTTTGTTGAACTTCCTTGGCAATTAATGTATTCCATATTTTTTCATTGCTGATCAAAATCTGTCTATGTAGTTATGTCAATTGTATTGGAAATTGCCAAAGTTGTTTAATATTATTGATTTTTAAAAGCTATCGTAATGAAGACTTGTAAAAATTATTTAGTTTAGTACATTATGAGTATATTTACAAACTTATTAATTTGACGTCTGAAACTAAATACTTTTTACTAACATTTTCTCAATCTTAAAACTAATCATAACCGCATTATAACATTAGCCTTGGCTAAATGCCTTTTGGTGTTCAAAGCATCATGCTCTAGCTTTCATTTGCTTCCTTTTTCATACTATGTTATCAACTAGCTGATATACCTGGTGTTCTTTGGGATAAAAATATTACTTGATTTTTAATGAAAAAAAAATGTTGTAATTGTTTTATTAATTTCATAAAATTGCATATAGGCTATAAACCTTCGTAAGCTTCATGGTATTTGTAAGCAAAATTTGAAGAAAATCTATTCAGTAGTTAGGATTTCTATGGCATACAAACTTTTGAGTTTTCACTTTTATTTATACATGTATTATTGTATTTATGGTGTCTTGAAATTAACCCATAAACTCAACATCGGATGATTCCTCACTATTGGAAGATGAAAAGTATTCAGAGAACCATACATCTACAATCCCTAGTTCTCAAGAAAAGCCTGATTTATAACATGAGAATTATAACTCATAGAACATACAGAATTTTTTTTAAGGGGGCCGTTCGAAAGAACTGTTGTATTGAACCCCAATTACAATAGAAACAGAGTTATTCAGGCATGAAAGACTTCCGCTTTTATGAATGTCTTTCAGGCTGTTTCTGAGATCGATGCAAAACCGTCGAGAAATCGTGACCGAAAAATGTGGGGGGTGGAGTGGAAGCTACGTCTGAATTCGAAATGAACACCATTTTTTCTCTGTCACAAAATAAACAGAGATGCATTCTCTGGGGTTTACGCGCTGTATCTATCACCTCAAGTGATTGGCACATAGCATAATGGCGGAAGGCAGATTTCTCCCGTATAGCCGAATGATGACCGCTCTTCGAGTAGGCCATGCCTTGCTGTTGAAATTGCACGTCAGTGAGCTGCTATCACCGATGTTGAATTCACTGGTTGTATGCTAACGGTTGTTATGCAAAGAACTTCTACTACTACTATCATTTGTCTTGTGTTTTGGTGGATCGCACGTGTGATGCTGTATGTTTAGTGTGACCGAGAACCAAAATGGAGATTAACTTAAACGATGAACATAAAGTTTGTTCCCTAGATGCGAACGAAAAAAATAAATTTAAATTTGAGTGGTTGAATAAATCTATGAAAATTAAACTGCCGGCGAAAGGTAACGATACGAACGTGGAAGAGATAGCAGTAAAAGTAGGAGATTCGATCAAGAAGATCGAAATAAGTGGAACTGTAAATTGCCAGCTTTGCTCTGATACCATTTATAACCAAGCATTCTAAACTTGAGAGATTATTTCATATTTATGTCCTTAATTTAATGCTTTTTAAAGAAAGTATTGCAATTATTAAACAATGTTAAAGTTGCTGATCTCAAACATTATTCAAAATAAGTTAGTATACATGCATGAAGATTGTATGTTGGAATTTTTAACAACAGATCATAAACCTAAAATTATTAACATACATGAGATGAAGAAATAATTTCCTATATTTTAAATACAGAATACAACAGCTGTTCCAAAATAGATGTTGAAGCAGCACCAAAAAAATTTCAGTATCTACAGGAATTTATTCAATGCACAATATTTCAAAATTCTCAAAACATAAAATTGTATAATATGTCAAGTTGTTTTGATTATTTTCAGAGTTCAACAAATAGAGAACAATTTTAACTGTAGTGTTAATGTACAGTGAAACCTCTCTGAGCGGCCACCCCTCCGTTCCGAGAAAAATTGGCCGCTCTGAAGGGTTTTCGTTACCGTTACAAGATAATTGCTATATTACATAATATAAACAAGTCTGACACATATTTCTTATTTAAAATGAAGTTTGAGACTTATCTAAAGAGAAAATAGTACTTTATTTAATAATTTTTTACATTTTTTTGAAAAAAGGATACAATTTGTGATTTTTTACCCTTCTCGGGGAAAAAAATCATTTTTTCAAGATCGTTTTTCAGTTTAAAAAGTAAATCTCTAGCCGATGCGTTTGTTAAATGGGATGAGCGAACCCACCCGGCGGCCGTTCAGAGGGGTTGGGTGGCCGTTGCTAGGGGTTATTTTAACATTAGGTCTATGGGCCGAAAAATCCGTGCCACGAAAAATTGGCTGTTAGGAGGGGTGGCCGTTCGAAGAGGTTTCACTGTACTTGTTTCTAATTTATTGAAATATTAATTTCTGTGAAAATTAAATTGTATATCTTTGAGACAAAATCATTGGTTTTTTCAATTGTAATCTAATGACTTGTTACAAGCATAATAGGCCATGTTTACTAAGGTAGTTTTAGAGATATGCAAAATGATCTGTATTATACAAAAATCTATAAACCACACAACCTCTGGTTCCAAGTTATGCATTACAAAGATCTTCTACTGCATATGGTAATATATATTCTTAGGCACTTTTGTCATTTTTTTTCCTCCCTTAAATAAACTGCTTCATTTTTAAAAAGTATGCAATTTTGTTATGATACTATCTGTTGTTGTTCAACTTTGAGAAAATAAAAGGAACTTTGAACCTCTTGTATGGTATTTAAAAATCAAAATTCTGTTCAAATAGAGAAAAAATAGTAAGTAAAATTTTATATATACTACTTTTATTTAAAAATCGAAAATTCTGTTCAAATAGAGAAAAAATAGTAAGTAAAATTTTATATATACTATTTTTAGTTGCTTTTTCTATATGTATTTTAAGTAGTAACATCGTGTGCCTTTGCGTTTGTATATATATCGATTTTGTGGTGAATTTTGTATTCGCGTAGAGTTCAGCTTTTTTGAACAGCTTGCACTTTCATTCCTGGTTATTTCCTGTCCTCATGTTGCTAGGCTGGGCTTAGTCCAGGCATTCATTTTGAACTATTGTCCCTGTAAAAATTATGTCTCGTACATGTACCACTGTTTTTCATGTTTTTAAATAAAGGTTCTTCATGACCTGATGTGACTTCATTATTTCAGTATAATTTTTCTAAAAACTGAAGGTTGTATGGGTTTGGTTCTGTGAACACTTTTCATCGTCTGAGAGTGAGGAATCGCGTTTTGCTGTGTTTATGTGGGAATGACAGGATACCCTGTGTAGATAAAGGTTTCTTTGTTAGCTAGACATTGTAATCACAGTGTGTTCCCAAATTTGGAGCCTTTATGCCTCCCTGTTGGTTGGATAGATATACATTGAAAAAGAAAGCAACCCTCACCCTCATGGGGTTTACAGGCCTCCAAACAACTTGATTGATGCCAAAAAAAAAGATGCACGTAAACAATACATGGAAGCCATAGGGAGCAGGTTTTGTTATTAACAAAAAAATTTCATTGAATTGGCTTTTTAAAATATTTTTACATATTGCAACAGATGTAGCTGACATAAGTGAAATAGTATGTATAAACTGAATAAGTACTCAGATTAAATTTATTATGATAGCCATAAGGACAATGATATAATCTAAGAAAAATTGCAAACAAAACAAATATGATGATTATTTATAGAATTGATTTGATTATTTTAAATACTGTGTTAAGAGTGTATAATATTACATAAACAATGGCACTGTAACATGATATGGTGAAACTAACAGACGAAACTACTAGAATTTTTTAAAGCACTGTGAGTTGACTTGTTGTTGAATTGGTTTATGCAACATATAATATTGGAACCGACCATTGGAGAGGCTTAGAATATGGATATATATATTTTAAAATAAGTTTAATAGTTTTATTACAAAGTTCTTTGGAAGTAACCTGATTTTAGTAGTGTTTATTATTGCTCTTACAGGGTTCATATGCTCCTTGAAAACGATTTTTATTTTCAAGCACTATGGAAACTCCTTGAATTTGCGTTTTACTCCTTATAAACTACTTGATTTTCAATTTTTAACATTTCTTTTAATGAATGTGTACTATGTTTCACCGATAAAAAGGATTCTAAATTTTTGCCGTATCAATTACTCAGTATTTTGCATTGCACTTTCTACGTGGTGAGTTGGAACTTGTCAATGTCTCTATTATGTCACCCTGTCCCACCCATGACCATTACCTCACTCCGTCGCAAATCCTGTGCAGTAACCTTATCGCTTTTTCGAACAATTTATGGCCCTCGCACACCAACAACCAACCATCGAATAATTCATTGTAGCTGACAATCCAGCCCCCCCAATGAAAATAACGGATTTGTCTTCAAAAATCAAACAGCGACAAGTTCAAGGACATCGGCAAGATAGTTAAGAATATTTCATCCATTTCCTAATCGTTCGAATTCAAGGGATGCTCCCTGGATATTGTTCAGTTTGCTCAAAATGCCACCCGACGGAAAACTTGGCAATGTTTTAAGTACCCTAATATTTTTGTGTACTTTAAAAAGAGTACCCTTTTTCATGCATAAATATTGACTCCTTGAAAATTCCTTAAATACTCCTTGATTTTTAATTTTAAAAATCAGTAAGAACCCTGTCTTACCTGGCTCTTACAAATAATAACACTGAACAGATTTATACTTGATTATGAATTGGAATCTAACCCTTAGCCAGACTGCAGTTACCTCCAAGCACAAATGCTGATTCCAAATGTTACTTTTTTGTTAGTGCTTTTGTTGTAAAAATGTACATAACTGTGCTAACTGTAGAAACCTTGCACTGCAGATGCTTATTTTGCTTTTTAAGGATGCTATATTTGATGGATTTGGTGTGCATGATGGTTACTTGTGAGACATTCGATTCTTATTTTAGTGTCTGTGAGACTAAAGGAAAAGTGCCTAGATAAATGATAGAATTGGAACATATGGAGAAGAGGAATGGGGGGGGGGGGGAATATCTAATTTCTTTGTTTGATTTTCTGTTGGATAGTAGTTACTACTATGTTTTAAATAAGATATATTTCTCATTGTGCAGAAAGTTTTATAAAGGGATTATTTTTTTGAAAATTATTTGCTGTTTTACAATATTACTTGTAGTTTTATAAAAATTCTATAATATGAAAGCTTTTGCCTCTTGTATTGTAATTTTTATATAAATGATCTATAATTCTCTTTAAATTGATGTTGTTCATTTATAGTTTTTCACTTTTTTACAGATATTGGAGACGTTCTAGCTAGGAAATTTCAAAATTTAGTGAACTGGATATATCGGTTGCCTGTAGGTGATCATAACGACAGAGAAAGCATGTTGAAAAGCGGCTTAGATGGTAATGTGCCTATTGAAATAGAAGAGGAGGAAGAAGATATAGATGTTGTTGAAATTAATGCTGAGGATGATGATCTAATTATAGAAGAAGTAATATTAATTCATTAATCCATTTTGAACCAATATATTCATTCTTTATGACTTTATTTTATTTTAAAGCTGTTTACAACAATAATAAATTTATTGCTTGGTAAGAATAATGTTGATGTATACCTGACTAATTTACATGACATTTTTTATTGTCATGAACAAATTCAGGCATAGACGTCCTAGGTGCTTATAAAATATTTACAGGACATCATTTCATGACTTGAGGAATTTTAAACAACATGAAACTGTCTTTGATTAAAATAATAGTAAACGTGAAAAAAACCCTACATTTTGTAAAAAAATAGTTAAGGGCATAATGCTTTAAATAAATGATACTTGGTAATTTTTATTAAGTATATATGTGTAGACTATTTATTATTTAACTTCTCTGGACTATATTTTTCTGGTTTTTTTATTAATTTTTAAAATTTTTTTTTATTAAGCTCTAAGGCATTCATTTTCATTTGTTTGTTCATGTGAAATCTATTTGAGTAACAAAAAAAAAAAAAAATCTAGACTTCAAAGATCCAATGGCATGTCATGAACCATGATATCCACTGTAATTGGATATTCATCAATAAATCCTCCTTTCTTTTAGCTGATCACCTTTTGAAGGATTAACAACTATTGGTTAGATAAGGATAAAACCTATATATATGTAATAAATTAGATTTTTCCGTGTTCTAAAATTCTCTTTTTGCTCTTCTTGAATTCTAAGGTAAAAAACAACTTAAACTTCTCTCAAGCCTCCATAGAAGTTCAGAATCAACCGTTTTTAATCTTTTCAGTTTCGTAATGAGGGAAATCCCCTTTCCCATGGTATTTATAGCTCTGATGTGTAGCCATCTTTGTGTGTGTGTCTTTGGACTCTGAGCTTAAATCATGTCGCGTATGTTCCTGATCATGGTTCCACTTGTTAATGGCAAAATCAGAGTAAAGCTGAAGTTTTCTGCTCGACTGCAGCAAAATGCAATAAAGAATCTGGTATCAGTGAAAATTTGTTGTCTTCATTAACCTAAAATCCTTATATATGTTACGGTCAATGTGATTATTCATTGTTGATAATAACCAGATTTTTAAATGGTTATTACTAATAACTGAATTTGTATGCAGTTATTAATAATAACCGCTTAATCACATTGACTGGAACATATATATATATATTGCATATAATCTATGTAAAGTTTTGGCAGTTCATATATCTAATCTGAGTATCAATGAATTTCTTCATTAGTGAACATGTTGAAGTGTTGTAAAAACAGCTTTTGTGCTTAAAGCATAAAATCTTTATCTTAGTTTGATACATTTAATTATCAGATGTTGGGAGATTTATCCTCAAATTGATTTAATTCAATTCTGTAATAAAAGAAATTTTAAAATCATTATACTCTCTTCTAATATTGGGTTTCTTCAACTGATTTAAAAATTTCATTGCATGCCATTTTTTAATTAACATAGTTATCAATATTTCATTCTAAGGTGTTAAACATTTAATTTTATTACAGGAATTTACTTGTATTTCTGACCAGTCAACTAGGAAAGATTATTTACATAGAAGTAAGTTGTTTGAATTATTTCATTCATTTAGTTGTATGGTGTTATGACTGAGTCATTTGTGGGTGATTGAATATATTTGTATTGAAGACTAGCTGATATTCCTGACATTGTTCAGGATGAAAATACTTTCAGGCCTAATTCCTTTAATGGGAAAATTCCTTTTATATCAAATATTTTTTAAAAAATTCAAATTGATCAATTTGAATTTTTGTAAATGATTTAATTGTTTTAGAAAGGTATTATTTTAATTGTAAAGGAAAGGTATTTGGATTTACTCTATCTATTTAACTCGAATTAGATTAATAGAGTTTAATTCCATAAACATTCATTTTAACCCATTAACTGCATTTTATAGTGTATAAGGTAAATGCTCCAGTAGAGGGCCACTTAAGGGTATTTCCTCAATTATCATTTAAACTTTTGAGAAGTTTCGCTAATCTGTATTTTTTTATGGTTGTTCAAACTTTTATCTAAAATAATAATCACCTGAAATATCAAAATAATTGTAATATAATTTTTAAAAAATTAAAAACTTAGATCACTCCTATGCACCAGAAGTGGGCATAGCAAACTTTTGATGTACCAGTAGTGGGCATACCAAAAGTGGGCCACCCAGATTTGTCAATTGTGCCAAAGAAAAAAGAATAAAATCATTATATATAGTAATAATAACAATACATTAACATTATACACTATAAAAAATGCAGTCATTTGACTTGATATAGATGAAATCTTTTATTTATAGATTCTAGTCACATGAGATTTACATTTTTTCTCTAACAGCCAATTTTTTTATTAAAAGTATATGCTAATTATCTATCTTTCATTTTAAGTTCTGTTTGGGGCATTATGGATATTAAATCTTGATATTTTATGCTGAATAAATCTTTTTTTTCTTCTTCTTTTATCATCTTGCCTCTGCAGCCAGAAAAGAGCCCTTTTAAATGGTGATGGAATATTTTTCAGTGGTCCAGCAATGTGATAGTTATTATTGTCTGCCTCGTTACAGAACCCAACTAATTCTTGAATATCAGTCTTTTCCTCAACAGTACTATAAAATATTTATTATTTAAGTAATTGGTCAGAATGTTCCATTAGTGTACCAGTAGTGGGCCATTAGTGTATCAGAAGTGGGCCATGTGGCCCATTACTGGTTCTGATAAAAATAAAGCAAATCTAATTAAATAAAAAGACTTTACAAGATGTAACCTTCTTATTAAACATCACAAAACCAGTCTATTTGAGAGAAAGCGTGTGCTCCAGTACTGGCCTCTCTAGGCCCACTACTGGAGCATTTAGTAAAACATTGATCCAAAAGTGGGCCACCCTTCACTATCCATAAATTATCAATATTATTTTATTTAAAGATAGTTTATAATACATTCATCATATAATCAAATAATATCAATAACAATTCATTTTAAAAACAAATAGAATGTATGTTAAAAAATAGTTGAATGAAGAGTTACCTCTTAAGGAAATCATTAAGAATAAGCTAAAAATGCTTCTCTCGGAGACCAACTTCAGCAACAAACTTTCTAGCTCCTAACTAAACAGGAAATAAAGGCTGTACCTTTGGTATTTAGTTGATAAGGGTTTCAGCCTACCAGAGGCAGATCTCTTATTTCATTGGAATGTTAGAATTTCTTGTTTTTCAACTTAAAAACTCAAGTGGACCACTACTGGTACGTGGCCCACTACTGGAGCACTTACCTTACTTGGGCCGTGGTGGCCTAGTGGTAAGGTCTCAGTTTTGGGGCGGAGGGTTCTGGGTTCAAAACCAGATTCCACTGGAGATCTACCATGTATGGGGCCTTTTGCACGTTAAATTATACATAGTGACCTCAATTGTAGTTGCCATCATCTGACTACAGTCAAAATTATGAGATCTGTCCCAAAATAGCAATCGTGTTGCTTCAAAATGGGACGGTAATAGAACTAAACTGTATTGCATACTTTTTTTTTTAAAAAAAAAAAAAAAAAAAAAAATTGAAATAATAAAAATGTTATTTAAAGATATGTTTGTTTTACCAGTGAAACTGCTGAATATTTTATGAAGAAAAATTATAATTTTTTTTAAAATTAATGATTAATATCATACTCAAGACCTATTTGATTATTTATATATTATATATATTCTTATTTATAAATTTATTATTATTGCATTTGGGTCATTCCAGATCAACTTGCTGTATAAACCTCACCATCTTGGATTTTCATGAAATTTGGCACAGGTGTACTGTTGATATAGGCTTCGGAAAATACCAAATTTCATCAAGATATGTCGACTTGTTTTTGAATTACAGCAATATAAATTTTCAAAAATTTGCCCAAAAACCACAAACGAAAATTTTTTGAATTGCTTTAGGAGCTCTCCTAATTAAGCTAGAGAGCTGGGATTGGTGTTATTTGTTTTGACTGCCAGGTAATGTAGTTGGGTGCCTTAAATTCACACATTATTTTTCCAACACTCCAATTTTCAGGTAAACATGTTAGAAGCATTAGCTTTTTTTTTTTTTTTTGTCCTACTTGTAGAACTCAAAAAGTTACTTTTGCAGAACTAATTCGTCAATTTCATTATAATTTTCTGATGAGGAAATTTTTTTAACATTTGATGTGGCAAAGTACTATATTTTATTTTTCTCTTATCAATGGGAGACTCGCCTAACTCTTGAAGAGATGTGTTGAGTGTCTGAAAAATCACTGAATTTGTTGTGAAGTCTGAGTCATTGTCCGAGAATGTCTCCAAGACGGAAGAATCTTCAGAATTTTTATCACTGATGGGCTGTGCGTTTTTTAACCTAGTAATTTCTTTCCTACATCTATCACAAATCTTTGAGCCATTGGCTATTTGTGGAAACAATTCAGGCATTCCATGCTGTGACATTTCTCATCTTTTTTCTGTCTCTAATAAAATGATTTGATTTCATTAATGGGTTACAACACTGAACCCTCAACAAATCATTAATTTCCATATTGAAAAAAAAAAACCAATGAATTTAAACTTGAATTTTAAAAATGTTAAATATTACATAAGGTTACCATTATTTTTTTCATTGAAATAAAGACACGGCGGGGTGGGGCGGTGAAGGGTATTAACATATTATTAAATTATATAGTTATTAATATATAATTAATATGTCATTTATTATATATCAATAACTAATAATTATAATTAATTAGGGGGTAAAAATATATTAATTGCCTACCAACAACCCTTTTTCATAACACTAGCACAGAGTTTGAGTTAGTGAAAAAGTTAAGACTTCAGAATGCAAAGAAGATACAATTTTTATTTATTCTTGGTAAATCAAACTTACAGTAATTAAAAATAGAATAAACTGCATTTTTTATTTCTTTTTTTATTTTGTTTGATTTTTAAGTATTTTTAATAAATTTTATATTTAAATAAGGAAATGCATTTTCTTGTTTGATGAATTTTTATAAGGCATTATTATAGAATCCAATTAGAGGAACCCGAGGCAAAACAGTATACTTAAGGTTTGGAGGGCTGTAAAATAGTAAATCATTCTCAGAGAAGTTTTAAAATGCAACGTTATGAAATATATTTATTTGGTCACATATAATGAATTTAAAAACGAATCTATAATCAGTTCATAAATTGTTATTCATAATTTAGTAAACTTTGTCAAATGATCCGTTTTGCCCTGGGGTTTTCTGTACTCTTTGAAAATTCTTAAATATAAAAAAAACGATTGTTTTCTTATGACTATTCAACATGTTATAAGTTATATTAGTTTAAGAAATCTCAATAAAATTACTTCAGACATTATATCGTTAATTAAAAATTAAACAAAGGAAAAGTAAAGTTAATGACAAAACTCGCAATGCATCTTCATCAGTACTTTCTACTCTGGCAATAGGCAAATTACACTGGGGTAAAATGTAACCGGGTGCCATTTTGCCCCAAGTTCAGAGTTTAACAAAGAACTACTGTAAAGCTAGGCTAGAAACTAAGGGACTACAATACAAGTATATGAAAGAACAGTCTAAAAAGTAATACTAATGGTAAAGTAGTGCTTATCCAAGCATAATACTATCTTATTTGAATTAACTTGGGAAGAAAACTTGGTGAAACTACAATATTATGTTCAAAAACTAGGAAATCATCTAAAACTATGCATAGTAACCAACTCTCATGAACTTTGACAGCTCAGTCGTGTGCGGTAGGGTATGTTATGAAATTCGAGAAGTTTACACTAAATTGTGCAACAAACTAGGCAAAAAAATGAAGGGGTTCCATTTTGCCCTGGGTTACCCATATATGCAATCACGGAAATTATGACCCTAGGTCTAGAATTATGGACTAGGCTTTTGAAGCATCCCCTAGGAATAACATTATCTTCCTCTCATTTCTCTTTCTGAAAATTGACCAATGGATTGTAGGAAGGAGGTTGCACCAATTGCGTAAATTATAGGTTTTCTTTTGTTCTTTTTTGAATATAATAGTTTTTCCTTAATACAACCAAATTTCTTTCGCACCGTATTCACTGGCATAAATCCAGACATTTTGAGTATCCGGACACGAGTGTGAAATCTGGACATATGGTAACCCTAAATATACATGACTGATTTAATTTTACTTTAAAACTGTAAATTTAACACATATTTTCATTGGCTTGGTAATTTAACACTAAAATAATAAATTTTATTATTATGCTTGATAAGGAAAACAATATTAAATATAACAACTCAGAATGCATCCACTCAGCAAGGGCTCTAGTCACTGAATGATAGTCTGATGCAAGCATCAGTGCTGGAACAAGTCTGTGCATGGTTCAACTTGTTACAACCTGCATAAACAGGCTCAATATCTCCACAAAACAATGCACATTTTGTAAAATATTACTGGTGTACCAGAACTATATGTATACTTATTGCTGAACATATTTATTTATAGTAACATTTTTAATTGTTAAAGTTTTATTAATATTATTTTATTAACTTTTATAAAGGTTAAAAGGTATGAGCACTTTAAGTTGAAGTTCTTAAATTATTAGCTAATGAGTATTGCCAAAGTACAAATCTGTACAGTTGAATTGTTTTAGACTTGTTACTGTATTGTTTCTTCAGGTTGGCATTCATATTTATTTTCATGTAAGTGTAAATGTTAGCTTTTTTATATTATTCAGCTTAATACAGGGAATTAATGAAAAACAAGATTCAGTTTTAAATTATTGTAACAATTAATATATTATCCCAAATTTATATTTTGCCAGGTGATTTCCAACAATGCAAACTACTCATGGAATTGATTTGAAAATTTCCTTCGTTCGAAATCGCTTGGCTCCAGTTGAAAAATTCACTATAGAGAAAATTTCGTTATATGGAGATTAGAGATTTTTGCAGTTATTTAAGTAAATGTTACAAACCTTTTAGCATGTGCGCTAAGTTCAAAAATATTTAATTATGACTTTCAATTAAAAATGAAGCAATATTTATTATAAATTTGTTAAAATTATACTAATTTTTATTGCATAAATAAAATGCTTAAAAGTGAAGACAAGTCACCAATTTAGAGAATAATATGTACTAGTACGGAGAAACATGAAAAGCGTATTCTCGCATCCATCGGTCGTTTCCACCCCCACTCCACCCCGATTCTTGGAATCTTGACCCGTAGAAATGTTGCTCTCTCTGTAGAAACCCAGGTCCCCACAACTGCATTACCCTTCACATAGCATTCTATTGTTATGTGTTATTGCTGGAATGAACAATGCGAGTGGTTCCAGAACCAGGCAAGTGTGAGCGATTTGTTTGCACAGAAATTAGCAACTTTCTTCAAAAATGACAAAAATCGAAAAGATAAAGGTCTGAAAAAATTCGTTATAGGGAGATAACCACTTCGCTATATGGTGAATATTTTGAATGTTATTTAATATTCCGATTAAAAACTTCGTTATACGGAGAAATTCGCTGTAGGGAGACTCGACTGTATGTACTTTTTGAAAAAAAATTCTATATTAGTTTATAATATGTTGTACACCACAAAGGAAGATATGAAAAATTCTGTAAAATGACACCTATCTCTCTAGCTCAATTAGGAGAGCTCCTAGAGCAATTCAGAAAATTTCCATTCATGGTTTTTGGGCAATTTTTAAAAAATTTACATTGCTGCAATTCAAAACGAGTTGACAAATCTCAATAAAATTTGGTATTTTTCCAAATCTACATAAATAGTACACCCTGTGCAAAATTTCACGTAAATCTGAGCTGGTGAGGTGAATTTGTTGTAAAATTGTGTTGATTTGGCCTGGAATGACCAATTTGTGAAATTTTTCCACATTTTTGTTTTATTTTGTTTTTAATAAAAATGTAATCCTGCTTGATTTTGCTTTCATTATTTTGTTCCAACTTTTGTAACTAACACTTTTATCCCGTGTTTGACGTCATTGCTTTTTTTCTTTAATTCTGTATTCTATTGTATTTGAATGCTATAGATAATTTGTTAAAATAATGTTTTGTGTTGCAAATAATATTATCAGAGACAAATTCTATTTACAGATTCTATACCTATACCTGTTGTCACACATCCTTTGTCTTCATCGACACCTGTTTACAGAGGTCACAATGGTACTCGTGGGAGAACTTTGAACTCTTTATCACGCCGGCCTGTTAATGGGTGTAATAATAGTAAAACTTATCCAACAAGGAATAAACGGGATGGCACAATTCTCCAGAAATTGACATATAATCGAAATATTGCACCTATCACCAATCCTAGTTTAGATGTGGAAATACTTTTGGACACTAGGGAAACACCTGGTGAAGAATCTGATGATCTCGAAATAGTGTCTGAAATTTCCAATGGAAGATCCTCTAGAAGACTTACTAGACAAACAGTATCGCCTGTTGTCTCTAAATTTGGTCAAGCATCGAAGGAATGTAATGGCACTTCTCCAGACAGCATTGTGAATGGGAAGGCAGCTTCTTGTGAAAGACAAAAATCTTTAAATAAATCATCTACAGCTCATGAAGTAAGTTTTGTTCTTGATCTTTTATTAATATTGGTACTTTTCCATTAGCCTGACTGCAACTGAAATATATGCCATGTGTGCTTGTTTCCCATTAAAACTACATTTGCGGGTGTCGCACCATTTTCAAATTTTCCAAGAAAAAATAAGATTGTTTACATTTTACTTTTACCACATATGCTGACTTTTATCCATTGGATGAGGCGAATATTTTTTCAAATTCATTATTGTCTATGTCTTCTAATCTTGAGGTTTTCTATGTGGGAACCTAAATGAAATTTATGTTCATACTAGCAGTACGTACACGGCGTTGCCCGTGGAACAAACAAATCAAAAGTATAAAAATATAAATCAAAACGTGATCCACCTAGATTAAAAAATAGTCTACCATGAGCTTAAAGTGTAAGGCGAAATTGATCAGAACATAACACACCAGACGCGTACAAAGAAAAAAATAACCAAAAGGAGGAAAAACCCTTTGCCTAACCTTCTTAAATGGTGTAATAGTTCATTCATGCTAAAGCAATGAAAGTAATTCATCATATTCCGTATTTATCCTCGCTCTAATTTTTTCCGGCAGAGATTTCGCACATTTTGATGGAACAGGATTTCCTTAAAATAGTTCCTTCAAAAAAAACTTCTGACCCCATCAACTAAAAATCAACTTAAAATGGTATTTTAACCGTTCTTGTTTTAAATGGAGCCGAAACGTTTTATTTATTAGCTTAAAACATTTAAAAAAGATAACAAAATTAGAACCCGAGATGGAGTCATTTGATTTCGAAATCTTAAAATTTTATGAGAAAACTGACTGATTTAAAAATTTCTCAAAATTCAGTAAATTATGTTAGACTTTCAAAACAAACGTCATTAAAACAATAACTGTTTGCTCTTTTTGATGGTGCATCAATTGTTTTTTTCCTATCATTACTTCTCATGGATCGACCAAAAACGTGAGAAAAATCACCCAAAACAACACAAAATATTAAATTTAAAAAATTTCTATATTTAATTTTAAAATTCCGGCTTCGAGGTGCATTGAGTCTCCATTACAACTACCTGTGTGCCAAATTTCATGGCTGTAAGTGCGATAAATTTGTCTGGACATCGCACACACACACACACAAACATTGCCTTTTATAAGTAAGATAAAAAAATGTCTATATTAAAAGGGTTTGGGTATTTATTGTTTTTCAGTACTGGGTATTGCTAATGCCATCTTGTTGTATACTGTCTCTCATTTCCTTCCACATTTATAATCGGGTTCTAACTGAAGGCTTCAATATACCAGAGATGTTATGTAAATGAATGGCTTTTAATCTAGTGTAAATACGTTTAACAAGAACAATAACCCCGTGACAACCGCTGCAGACAAATTGATTATCATTAGCTTGACCAACATTTAAGCTTGACAATAATTGGGACCACATTAATGGAATAATACTTTCAAATTTCCAGATAGAAAACTTCATAGCTAACTCTGTGGGTATGCATCAATTTGACATGGCGGTTACTCAGTATAGATACTTTAAATTTAAAATCTGCAGTGGTTATTACGAAGTTGTCTTTATTATATGTATTTACACCAGATTAAACACCATTCATTTACATAGTATCTCTGGCATATTGGAGTCTTCAGTTTGAACTTGATTACAAACCAGGGTGTCTACCCACCTGGATAACCTAGAAAAGTCAGGGAACTTTGCATTTTTCTGGTGAAAACCTGGAAAAATTTTCTTAAATAAAAAAAAAAAAAAAATTCGATTTGAAAAGATTTATTTCCTTTTTTTTTCTTTTAAGAAATTTTTGTAAAAATTTTCCTGAATTGATTTTTTTTTTTTGCTATAAGTGGAGACTGCTGGAAGACAGTTTCTTCTCTTAAATCAGTTCTCCATACTACCTTTTGTTCACTGCAATACATTCCAGTCTTCCCAGAGCCTGACAAAACCCCTCCAAGTCAGAATCCACATTGTTCTCTCCCTTTCTGCCTGGGGCAGCAACAAACAATGGCAGTTGGGGGGGGGGATTGCTGCTTAAACTAACAGTGAGAAGCTGTTTAGTTCTTACTTATTGTTGAACTACTTCTTAGAAAGGGCAAACTAGTTTGCAGAGTGTACTGTTCCATTTTTAGTGTTGCACATTCTGTAGTAGTGATGTGTCGGATTCGTTCCTTTCGTGGTCCGGATTCATTCCGAGTCCGAAACGTAAATGGATTTATTGTACATAATTACTGTAATAATTTTTATTATTAAACTTGTATTTTAATATAATTATGAATCATAATTAATAACATTAGTAACAATAATTTTAATTAGATAATTAATTATTGATATTAATTTTAATGAATAATTTTGATTATAATTAGATAATTATATTGATGATAATTTTAATTACTAATTATATTTTTTATTTAACATTTCTGTCAATTATTTAAAATTTCGTTAGTGAATTTAATGAAACTTTGCAAGAATCTTCAGTATTTTGAGACACTTTTGATTTCTATTATCCCTTTGAGGGGCGGTGGGACACCGTCTGTCCCACCTTCTTTAAGATTTTTTTTCATAAACTTGTATAAGGTATTTTATTACAAAAATTGTTTTATTGGATATTTCAAGACGTCTTACTTTAAAAAAAAATTGCAGTACCATTGAGAATTTAATCAAATTTATTGAAAATAATTTTTAAAATCATGCCCTTTATTGGCAATGATTTTCTTTAAATTTCTAGAGAAAGAAAATGAACTTCGAAACAAATATTAGATGCAAAAGAAATCTTCAATGCTCAATAAATATATTCCAAACATTATCTGTATTTCAAAAGTAATTTTTTTTATCAATTATTATAGATAAAGAAAGGTGGGACAATTTTGTCCCACCGCGCATCTAAGGTTGTCAGCCTGTAGATGGCAGCACAAAAATTCGCGACACAATCCTCTTTCTTCCTTTCTTGAATGATAAACTTGGATTTATATACGGCATAATTATAATCACTCTATCAAATTTAATACTTACACAGAAAATAAATTTATATATTTCAGAAGACAGTTAAATAATATTAAACAAAAAAAAATCTGTAAATGCAAACAAGCATTTTTTTTAAAAAAAATGTCATATCTAAATTTATTTTGAGTGGAATTTTTGAAAACAAGAAGCGATCTTTTGAGGAATTTTTTTATAAACGGATAAAAATATACTTTTCTAAAAAGAACGAAAAGTAGAGAGAATATTCAAGTCTTTCTGTATCTCTCAAAATTGAAGGTCCAATAACTGCAACGAAAAGGAAGTAGTTCCGTTGAAGCTGCCCACCCCACTCCCTACTTGTTTACTTTCTTTCCTGCTCTTGAGAAAAAGGCGATTTCCCTAAGGGATAGTCTATTGTGAATAGCTGTTATCAACAATACTCAAAGCAAATCTGTTTGAACCTGTCAGCTTCCAGCAACGCTTTCCTTCGCGCGATAATTTACAATCGATGGGCTTCTTACAGCGGTGGTTTCATTACAGTTTGTGTCCAGTTTCGGGCATTAGTGCCTCATTTCCTTGACTGAAATGTGCGATTAAATCTACTGATAACGTATTTCTGTTGCTTCCCGAACAATAAACAGTGGATAAGAGTAACATTTTACATGCAGAATATGGGTGGTCTTCTTTCTTCTTTAGATTTCAAAGAGAGCGACATCTATAAAAATACTATTGAAGAACTCACCCCATTTGGGTACAGAATGTGGGAAACGGTTTCCACTTCAACCGCAGTATACAGCTTCTACAGCTGTTCAAAGGAAATGTGCTAAATAACCAAATTTATGCTCGAAGTGCAACTGATAAAGAACGAACGACAGCGCGAGTCACCGAGGGAGTTGGGGGATACTCAAGTCCCTTCAGGGGCGGTGGGACATACGTCGTCCCACCCTCTCGTCGAAAACCTAAACGCAGAAAAATATTTTTATTCGGAAAATATTTTATTTTTAGACGATAGATCTTCAAACATATATCTTTTTTTAAGAAAAAAAAATTTTTTAAGGTGTTGCCCCTCAAGGGGTTATCTGGTTAGAGCTTCCATGAATGTCATTTAATTTGTTGGAAACAATATATTTACTGAAGCGTTCAGTAATGAAATTTCAGCTCGGATTTCTTTCTAATTAAATATAAAGTCCCCAATCCTAATGAGCTCCACACAGTAAAAAAGCTTTTAATCGTCGTCAAGGAATATAAAACAACTCTTTGAAGTTATCAAAGATCCACTGCTGTTAAAAATCTGTTAACTATATTGACAAAATGTAATTTTTTTAGTAAATTCCTGTTGGTTGAATTAATTGCTTTTAAGTTTGGAACAAACTATAGATGTCGTTTAAAAAATATACAAGACCAGCCACCATGCATACATGGCTTGGTTGGGAGAACAGAAAAGTAGACGAGCTTAACTATTTGAAATCTAAAAGTCTCTAAAGCTGATATCGCAGCAATGGGAAAATTCAGCCGAAGAACTGTCTAATAAGGCAGAATCTTCAAACAATATTTCCCTTTTTATCAAAGCAAATGCACTGCAAAGAGATGTTAAAGAAAAAACATCTGAAATTAAGGAATTGAGACAGTCAGATTTTTGAAAAAGAAAAATAAATCAACTGAAAAACATCGAGATTTTAAAAATATTTTTCATTTCCTTAATTTCTGAAAATTAAAAATGGGACTGGGCTTATTTTGAAAATTTTTATATGGGATTATTTTTTGCATAATTCAAAAAAATAGATTTTAATATTTTACATAGTATTGTTCTTACGAGTTTAACTAAACTGTAAAAGCACTCACTTGGTTGAATGTCATGTATTAAAATGTGAACTATGGCTTTTATGATGTTTTATTTAAGTCCTTATAAAGTCTTAGAATGTGCTTATTTTTGGTTTCAAAGGTAGAGTGGGAACCCTGAATCAGTGTCTGCAAGCAGTGCTTACGGAAACAGAGTTAGCTGAGAGCATTACCCCAACGCTGGAATTTATAGATAAAAGAAGTTCTTCTAAAGGAACTGTTCGTAGTTGTAAAAAATAATCACGTACTTCCTTAAGGACCCAGTAACTAAAGCTGAAATATTGTGCTTTCGTACAGTTATGACACATTACTCTTTTCGTTCAAATTCGGACTTGCCTGATAGTTGTAAACTCAAGTTTCCTGCTAGATAGCTAAAAAAATTCAAAATGAAAAAAGATAAGACATCATATACAATTTGTTTTGGATTGGCTCCTTTCTTTAAAAATGAATTATCAGCAGTTCTTTCCTCTTTAGAATAATATGTTATATGTTTTGAAGAATCTTTAAACAAAGTTGTTCAGAAGGGTCAAATGGACATACATGTCTGATTTTGGCAAAAAAATGTGAATGCTGTGACAACACGGTATTTAACATTAGCTTTTCTTGGTCATTCTCATGTAATATCCTTACTGAATGCTCTAAAAAGTTCTATTCCATCATCAGATATAAAGAAAATACACCAATTATCTATGGATGGTCCAAATGTTAATCATAAATTACATTCATTGCTATAAAATTATTTAAAAGAGTATGCTGGCTCTAAATCTCTTTTGGATATTGGACCTTGTGGCCTCCACATTGCCCATGGTGCTTTTAAAACTGAACATAAAAGTACATCCTGGGATATAAATAAATTTCTCTATGCTGTCTTTAATTTGTTTAAAGATTAACCAACTAGACATGCTGATTTTGTATGTTTGACAAACACGAATATTTTGTTCCATTAGGTGGCTAGAGAGTTCAGCTGTTGCACAAAGGGCTATTTTGCCAAACTTGAGAGTATTTATTCAAGAAATGGAAGCTAAAAAGACTGAATCAGATACAAAGACTTATGGTACAGTGAAATCAATGTTAAAAAGCTTTAATAAATAGGTTTATTATTTCAGTAGCATCAGAAGTACAGGGTTTTTAAATGAAATTCCAGGCTGGTAAGCCAATGGCACCTTTCCTGTATGAAGAAATGTATTTGATGCTTGACAGTTTAATGAAGAGATTTATTAAAGATTGTGTTTTAGAGAAGAACAGTTCTGCAATGAAATTAATGAAAGTTGATGTCACCCAAAAGTGTAATCTTTTACCAATCACTGAAAGTGAACATTGGTTTTGCAGCAAGGCACAGCCTTAATGAAAGCAAAGCATCAGATACTGTTAAGTCAAATTTTAAGAAAGAATGTTTCATTTTTACAGAAAATGACTCTGAAATTAATAGAAAGAAATCCATTATGTTTTAAGCTTGTTAGAGGTATAATAAGCTGCCTGTCTCCAAACATTCTAATATCGACTTCAGGTTTATCCTGCGTTTGGAAGATAGAAATAGCTTTGGATATTTTTGTGGATTGTCATCAAATGACAGCAGTCACTGCTGATAAAGTGAAATCAGAATTTTGTAAATTTATTGCATCTCCTCGTGTTAAAAAGGAAATGTTAAAATTCAAACATGAAAGTGAAAGGCTAGATATTTTCTATTCTTCATTGATGGATACAAACACTAATTATCGAAACTTATTAATGTTTGTAAAAATTGTTCTGCTTATGTCACATGGAAATGCAGCTGTTGAGAGTGGTTTCAGCATTAATAAAACTATACTAATTGAGAATATGCAAGAAAGAACTGTTTATGATGCTGTTAGTAATTCTGGAGATTTATTTAAGGTAGATATAACAAAACAAATTATACTTGCCACCAGAAATGCTCACAGTTGCTATCATGAAGAACTAAAAGCAAAAAAAAAAAAAACTTATTGAGAAAAAGTCGGAACAAGCATCTAAAAATAAGATGGCTGCAAAGGAGATAAAAGAACTTGAAGTGAAGAAAATGAAAATACAACAAGAAGCAGAGATGCAAATAGCTGAACTTGATGGCTTGATAAAAGATCCGAGATATTAATTTTTGCCTTGTGATTTTAAAAATATTCAGATATTCCTTTTGTTTATAGAGATGTGATTATTAGATTCTTAAAGAACTACAGCAGAGCAAAAATATTAATTTTGTAAAAATTATTTCATTAAAGTTAAATGTACCTTTTTTTTTTTCAGATAAAATCCATTTTTGTTAAAATACTTTGCTTCCTTTAACTTCAAGTTTTTTTTAACCATTAGGTTATGACTTAAGTTTTAATGTTTGTATGTATAAGCCATATTATTTTCGCATTTATAAATTTTTCAAAAACCAACTTGAACTAAAAATACATTTTCATAGTGTCGTCTTAAATGAGTTGCTTGTAATCGAAATTGCATTTTCTTATGTAATTAGGTAATTAATGTAAAACATATTTAATTTTACTCTGATGTACATTTTTCTGAAAAAAGATATTTTTAGATTGAAAATATCGTTTTTCTCTAAAAAGTTTAGAATCCTGGCTAGTGCATGGATATTATCTAAGTAGTAGGTCCTGACTTTTACCCCTTATATGCATAAAATGGCTTTTGACTCAACCAACCATTAAAAAAAAGATACCTGGAATTTTTTTGCTTTTGATCTGGAAAAGTCAGGGAAGTTTGAAAACTTTTTTGAGTAGGCACCCTGACAAACATGGAAAGAAGTGATGGACAGTATACAAACAGCAGGATTGCGTCAGCAATTCCCAATACCGAAAGTGATAATGAAATACCCAACCCCTTTTAATATAGACATTTTTGATATAAATAACATTTCTGTTAAAATAATGGTTGTTTTAAATAAATGTGTTTTTGTACATGCATCAAATTGATGCGTGTTTCCACAATACACCTTCCACCTTGAAACTTATGACTGCTGTGTAAATTTTTTCTGTACTTGGCATAGTTGAATTTATTTTTAGTGCTGATACTTTGTTGGAAAATTGATATTTTGCACCAATAATTATGAGTGGTTTTGTGCTAACAGTAAAGTACTTAATTTGTAATTTTTGTAAACTGTATGTTTTCTTTTATTATATATAGATTCAATAATTTTTAGATCTTTTAATCCTACAGATATAGTTCCGATTAATTTATTACTGCTCTATCTACATTATTTTTAGTACCAAACAATAGTTAACTAACAAATATTTCTTTTTGAAAATTAGTTGCCTCTGTTATCTTTTCGGGTAAGTACAATGATAAGATACAATATTTTTTGTTCATATTGCTTAAATGACTAAGATTACTTCAGACTTTATTGATACATTCAAATTTGTGCCAATCCCTGTGTAAAACTCCAGTAGAAATGCTGTTAAATATTAGCGTTATTCCATTACTGAGTTATCACTAATCCACTAATGAAATAGCACCAACATTTAAGTTGAACGATGATTGGGGGCCACATTGATGTAATAGTACCTTCAAATTTAATTCTGAGCGGACAAACTAACTTTTCCATCTTCTGAATGTTCAGATTGCAGGCAGCTATTTTTAAATTTCTTCGTACATTTTCTTGAAGCTCTATAACTAAATTATTCTTCAGACTGCAAAGGTGCAGCTGCAACTATGTGTAAAAAAGTACTGTAGGAGGATCTCTTGTCAAAGTCATTGGATTCTTGAAATGTCAAGAATCATAAGCTTCCATGCTATATGCTTATATGGCTTATTAGAAATCCTATGAATATCTATTTAGCATTGGGTGTTGCCAATAATATTAAATTCATGAAGCTTACTCATGGGCAAGGCTGTGTCAAATTCATGATTGCTGCCGGTAGTGATACCAACTGACTGATGTTTATTGCACTTGGGCAACTGTCATTTCATGCAAATGGCTTAGTGCCCCCCCCTTACAAAAATAATAATAATAATAAATAAAAATAATTATAAAGATCTTTCACTTATGAATCTGATACAAGTGCTTAACCTGATTAAGACTCAAACAATGTCATTTGGAATGCACTAAAAATGACCATTATTGTATAATGTTGGAGTTGGGCTACTGGCCAAGATGTTCTTACAATAACTGACGACAGGGAATGCTTGAATTACCTCCCTAATATTCACAAGTTTCATAAAAGATATAATAACATACTTGAAAATAAATTTTGCTCATTATTACAAAGAAAAAATCATTTGCAGATTATGCTTAATCAGTTTTCAAGAGTGCATTTATGTTTTCAGGTCTTCAGATTACAAGAAAAATATCATTACCAATTAATACTGGATAAAATGATTGGAACTTCTACATACCGTCCTGTTACACCAAAGAAAGATCCTAGACCTACAGAAATCCAAGTAGATTTAACAGGGTGAGTATATTGTATGTATTTCTGAGAAGATTGTAAAGGCACAGCAGCAAATTGATTGAACATTTTCTACTTTGAAAATAATAAATGTCAGGAGGGAATCCTCTGTAGAAATATAAACATTACTATTTTCTCTGTTAATGTTGTACTATATATATATAAAAAGTCTAAGGTATGTGGTGTCAAAAAAGAGGTTAATTTCTCTCTTGTCAATGGTAAAGATCGATTTATTTTCAAATAAAAAACTGAATTATGCGGAAGCTGGAAAAAGAAGTTAGTCTCTTTTTGTCAATGGCAGTGATTAGTTTGTTTGGTACTTTTCCATTATCCGGGCGCAAATGTCGCCAATTGTGAACCAAACGTTAGCCAAGTTGCCAAGCGAAGCGAATGACACAGAGAATGATTGTAAGAAATTTGGCGGAATTCTACATTATTTGGCGATTTTTCACTTGCGCCCAGCTAACAGAATAGTACCGTTTGTTTTTAAGACAAGATTAGTAATCTCCTCCTGCTAGGTATAACTTCATAGGCATAGCCTGCTTCTATATTTGTTCTGGTGTAAATAAAACTTGCTCACAAAAACATAAATTTATGACATAGTGTTCACAATGTCTCTTACAATATACAGAGGAGAGAACTGTGCACATTGGGCGAAATAATTGAAAGGAAATCAATTGGAAATGAAGCAGATGAGTTTAGGCGAGCCAGAGAACATTCAGATCAACGTCAAAATAGGCTAAGTCAGCAAAGGGCAAATCATATTAATTCATAAATTGAGGTAAACTTTATGGAGCATAATTGCGGCAATATGTCTTAGGTGTGAAATTTTTTTTATGCACTTTGTTGGAAAAGTGAAGTTCACAAACTGAGAGTGTGGAAGCTCTGTGCGAGTTCAGCTAGTTAGTTGAAACTATTGTTCAATTGAGATGGAGTTGTCCGGTGGGGGGAGGGGGGGTTACTGGGTTGTGCATCATATACTCAATCTTGTCCATGAGAATACATTTCCTGCAACTCATGGAATCAAAATAATTGTAAATAACTTTAAGAAATCATATACTGTAATGTAAGAAGAGGGGGGAGTAAAAATAATAAAAGGTAAAAGCATTTTGGATATAATATTGCTTATGTGTGTGAGAATTCCCAAGAAATTTTGTTTTCTAATGATTGGATATTCTGTGGCATTATGTGACTAAACATACTTTTTCATAGCATTTTATCTCAGAATAGCAGATATAATGCTTTTATCGTATATTTGTTTCATGTTGCTGTGAATAACTTCATTTTTGGTCTTTAAATTCAGTTGGTTTGCTCCTTAACATGATATTCTAAGTTATTTTGAATTCAATAAATATTTCATCTTTGTTAGTTATTCTTGTTTAGATCGAAAAGTTTTGTTTGCTTCCCCCCCCCCCCTCACAACTATAATTTTTCTGAAATATGTGCTGACGATGGTTGTATTAAAATGTTTCCAATACTGTAACTGTGGAGCATGTTTTCTTCACAGAAATCTGTGTATAAGCTGTTATAATTATATTGATTCTTCATCATAATATTTTAATTACATATGTTTCATAATGAATGAAATATTTTCAGTATGGTATTTTCTGCATTTTCTTCTGTGGCTGTACTGTAAGTAAGGGAAGGGGGGGTGGGGTCAACAGTTAGCATTTCTCTCCACTGGAAATGTTATTTGATCGGTTGATAGGTGGCTAATCAAGTTTCTTAAGAGAACATCTTCTGGCAATAGACTTCATTCCATTCAGACATGACACATTTCCGCTGAAACACGGATTTCCGCTTTTTCGGCATCGAATTTAATCATTCTTGGAATCGATGCAAATCTATATTAAAATTTTTGTTAATGTGTTGGGGGGGGGGGGGTAGTCACGCAAACAAAAGTTGTGCGCCATGTGAAAATTTTGCTTATGGCTCTAAGGCGAAAGAGTTTTGAATTCATAAGATATTGCGTAATCCTGTCGAAAGTTATATTTCGTCCGAGTTTTGTATCAGCGTTTTGCCGCGCTTTGGGGTCAAAGTTTAGCATTGGGAGGAATGCCTGAAAAGGCTGTATTCTTTTCTTTCTCGTTTTGTCCAATCGTCTTTCATTTCATCCAATCACAATTCATTCTAAATTTTCATTGGATGAAACAAAATCATCCACAAATTTCTACCGATCTGAATTTTGTGAGAAAAAAAAAAATCGCTGAAGCCAATTTATTTTCGCGCAAACAAAGACTGGCCGCCGTGTGCACATTTAAAAATTTTTTCGGCAGCGAATTTTGTCATTCTTGGAATCGATGTAAATGTGCATTAAAATTTTTGGTAATGCGTTGGGAGAGGGGTACGCACATAAAAGACGTGAAAAATAAGCAAACAAAAAATGCCGGCCGTGTGCACATTTAAAATGATGTCAGATTTGATAGATAAAAGACCAGGAAGAATGTATATTGGAACATATTCTTCAATTTAGAGTGTTAAATACAAAATGATTAGAAAAGAGCAGTGCTGTTGAATATTTTAGAAAAAAGATTTTTTACGTGATGCTATTGATAGTAACATCTGCAAAAACTTTAGGTCATCAGGCAGATGGTACTAAGAGGAACTTGATAGTAAGAAAATAGTAATGAGAAAAAAAATAAAGAAAACCCCGATCAAAGAAAGAAAGCAAAATTTGGAAAAGGAGGAAAATAACAGACTGAAGTATAAAAGAAAGCATGAACGTTAGCTCAAAAAATGAGAAACAAAAGTTTTAATAATTATGTATAATCAAAAATAGTTTTTACATGACCATATTTTTAGTGAGATAATTTTTACCATAGTTTTTATTTTAACAAAGCTTTTTGCGAATTCATTTTTCATCCATTAATTTTCTTTTAAATAATAATTCTACAATATTTTTAATATCTCAAGCACTTTTTGTTTAAATTTATTCATTTATTGTTCAATTAATAATACTTATTTTACTTCTCGGTATTTACGTTTGACGCGATACCGTATTTATGAAGTTCAGCGTTTTTTGTTCCGAGCCTGTGTCATGTCTGTCCATTTCTCAAACCATATGCTTTGCTATGGAATGATATCTGTTTTGTGACCTAAGTAAAAACTGAAATTTCTTTTCATCGCTGAATTTTTCCTACTCCATATTCATCGAGATGAGTTGGATTTATTCACTAAATTAATTAAAATTTTCTGAATCTAACGATGCTATTAGTAACTAGAAATTCCTTTTCTAAAGCGATTTATAACACTTTAAACTTAATGACTGCTCGTGGGGCACCTTTCAACAAACATCTGGGGGGGGGGGCCCATTTCCACACTGTTAGAATGTATACTATATATTAAGGAAGTATTACTTTAATTAAGTAACTTTGAGACTTGGACAAGATGGTTTTAACTTGTATAAAGAAGCATGATAAACCAGAAGAAAAGGAGATTTCAAAGACTATGCAAGCAGTTCAAGACCGCATACAGACCTACCAACTCTCCCGCTTTTTAACATTTCTCATGACTCTTGCCAATTTCCTCCCACTTTTTAGTATTTTCGAGAAATCGGAACAAATAAATATTAATAATAATTTTAAAAGAACAGTGAAAGAAAAATCCAGCACTTGCCGCGACCACATTCTCCTCAAATTCCAAATGTGTGACGTCATTACGCTACAGATTCTTCATTGGCTTTTTGCCGTGGTATCATGTCCAGGTTTGTTGACTAGTGAATATCGCCATGGATTTTTGGTGCATGCACTGCTTTGACAGTTTAGCGCGCTATGGAGGAAACAGGGAGAATTTCTCTTCTGCTGATCTTGTCATGTCGCCGAAATAAAATATATTTTTTGTGCATGCATTTTTCCCCCCACCACTCCAGATCTGATGTCATCAAAAGAATCTAAAAAGAAATACCAGACTGTATTTACCAAGGCTTATTCTGAGGAATATTAGTTTATTATCGCTTCGAAAAAAGTAAAATCGCATGCATTTTGTACCATTTGTACGTGCGAGTTTTCAATTGCTTCCGGCAAAATCTGCAACAATTTCTTCTTTAAAGGAGTAAAAGTACATAATCATGTAATTTGTAAATAGGACTTATTTTTAAGTAGAACTCAAATTTAAATATGTTATCTGTAAATATGACAAAAAACTATAATCAAGAAATATATGCAGTCAAACCCCATTATGACAAACCCTCAACGGACCGACTCAGAAGTTCGTTTTAACCGAGGTTCGCTGTATCCGTATTTGCAAAAAAAAAAAAATTACCTAACATGCTATATTACTTGTATAATCTTTTTAATAACATAATATTTCCATTAGTAATTAGGGACAAACCAAGTATTAAATAATATACTCAATAATAAACAAACTAAACATTTACCTTCTTTTTACTTATTTGCTAATCCACTACATTGAAAAAAGATGTTATTTTTGGTTGAAAAGTTTTCGATTTTATAAACAACTCGTCAATTTTTTTTATCCTCTATTTTAAACAGGTTCACAACTAGTTCGTCGATGTTTTCTGTGGCAAGAAAATTGTTCAAAACGTTTTTGCATCTGCAATTGAAGGCCATGGTTCATCTTGTTCTTCCTCCATATCTGAAGATGAATCTACAATAGAGTTATTTTTTTCATTTACTAATGCCATGATTTCTTTCTCACGCACTTCTCCAGATGTAATGACATCGTCATCGCAACAATCGAAATGTTCGATTTCATTTTGCGAAAAAACATTCACTCCGTGCTTGTCTGCTCCGATAGAAAAAGCTTTTCGCTTGCCTACGTTAGCCACGTTCACTGCAAAGTTCACAGAATGATAAGCTAAGCAATTAAACAAAATGGCAGAGAAAACACGTGATTGCTACTAGGTCGTCTGACTAGAAAGTCCTCCTCCTTTCCTGGTTGACACTGGGCCAGGTGTCCACCGGGGGGAGGAGGGGAGATAGAAATTGTAAAGAGCCTTGCCTGTTGTTCCTTTGTCCCACTTATGGGGTTAGCAGTGACTCTTAACAAAGGTACAATAGGCGAGGAATGTGGTCTCTAAACCAGAGTATTTCATGCAAAAGTGGTAACTCTTGTAGAAGTTGGGTTGACGTGAGCACAATTAGTAAATAATGTCTCTTTGGGCAAGTGAAAAAGTTTGAAGTTTTAGAAATTTTCAGTTTGCTATAACCGAGTCTCTAATGTTTGCTGTTCGTTGTAAACGTATGAAAATACATTATTAACATAGGGCAAATATATATAGGTAACTCAATTTATATTGTTAATACTGTCTAGTGTAGATATATAAAATATGTATGGAAGATTGAGGACTAAAGAAAGTTTTTTTTTTTTTTATCTGATCAGATTATTTTAAAACCCAGCTAAGCAATTTTTAAAAATAAATACATGTTCATTTATTTTGTAAAAAAATAAAATTTTGAGGAAAAATATAACCAAAATAAAAGATTATCTCATTAGGCCCCTACACCTTATTTGCACACGAGTTAAATAAAGTTAATGTTGGCCCTGCTGCACATTTGTCATCATGTATGTATAATTGAAAATGTCTCCTTTTTCAAATGTGGAAGTTGGCAGATCTGCGCATGTCTCTTAGAACAGCTGCAGACATGAAATGTTCTATTCTATGTTAATTTATAGATTTAAAATGAAGTAAAACAGTTGGCCTTGATGATAACATTAGATATTTCTTCAAACTACTTTAGCTCCAAGTATAAATGTTGACAAGTTTTCACCACAGATCAAGAAGGCATGCTGTATGATTATATTATTAAACAAATATGAACTATGGTCTGACTTACAAACAAGTACCACAGCTTGCATATGATTATTCAAAATGCCTAGGCTCAAGCATTTCAATTAGTTGGAATGAAAATAATATAGCTGGAATTCATTAGGTTAAGGATTTTATGAATTATAAGAATAATGGGACCGATTTAAGTTAAAACTGAAAGTAGCACAAAATGACTGGAACAAACAATGAAAACAAGAAAAATTAAGATAACCTAAAACCAGATAAATTTTGTTAGGTCATTGTATTTTTTGTGCATTTATTATTTTTCAATAAAACTTATGTTCATTTGAGTAAAATGAGTTATGTATTTGTTGAAAGGTGCCCCATGCATGTTGAAAAGTGCCCCAAATTTAAGCTTTAGTTGAAATGCATAATTTTACCTTTTAGTTATGACCAGGAACTCTAATACAAACTGAGTAGCTGCCTAAGATTCTGTTGTAACCAATGATGCTAAATACTGAAATAAATAATTTATACTTTCTACAAAAATGAGGTTATATTAAAAATTGTGAAAGACACCCCCTCTCCTCTCCCTTACTGCTTAAAGGAAAGTGGAATGGTTAACTTCCATTTCGACAGGTATTGTTCAATTGAACTGCGAAAAGCATGCCAGATGTTTAGTATTAGTTGAAAGCACATAGTCAGCCAAAAAGCTTCTTTAGAGTGAAATGATAAGCAAATATGAAGTTTGCATTTTAAGTAGAAGAAATTCATTTTTTTAATAGTTATTAGTTATTGATATATATCTTGTCATATACATATTTCTCATTTGAAGTTTAAAAAATTATTGCTATTCACTTGATAACTTATTTGTTTATCCTCTGAAAGATGACTTTAGTTCTATTGAAATCGTATTATTTTCTTTCCCTTTTAACCAATCCATTTCCAGCGATTAAATCCACATCTGTGATTGTGAGAGCATCAGAGCCTGTTATTGCAATTTTCATTATTGTTTGTGGCAAATTATTTCAGTATTAGAAACTTTTCTATACAAAGTGAGGAGTCACTTCTATTGAAGGGTTAGAGTAAAGTTTAAAATATTATGATTCTGTTTGTTATGCTTCATCATCATATATTCAATATTTATAAGGTGTGATGCTTTCACTGATGTTCATCTCTTTACTAATGTTTGATGTACTAACTGATGCATCTTTGGCTTGCCTAGGTTAAATTTAAAGGTGTTTTTTTTTTTTTTTTTACGTGTGAGGCTTCCTGAAAAGAGATTTGACACACAATTGGCCTTATGATTAGGCAGTACTTTCCCAACATTACCAATTTAGATTGAGAAATTTAAAAATTATTTATGGAACTATTCACAACATCTAAATATAAATAATTGAAAAAGAAATACTTTTATTACATGTGTAAAATGTACTAATACCCCTTAAGTGTCATCTGTGAACCTTATAAGTATCAGTTTAACAAGTTTATCTTTTTTTTAAAACTGCGATCTAAAACAATGCTATTTGCTTAATTTGGGTAATTATTTTGTTTCAATCTATATAAAACTTAGAGTTGAGAGTGGAGGGGACTTACTCAATTACTTTTCCAAGATTATTAAATAAAATTTTGCTTTCTATTGGAACTTTTGTATTTTTTGTTACTAATTTTGTAATCATTTCCCATTTTTTGTGTGATTTATAGAGATGATAAGCCTTTGGTTCCCAGCCATTTCAAGAAAGAAAATTTGGAGAAACCTGTTAATGAATTCTTGCAAAAATATTATAAGCCTTGCAAGTTTAAGCCTTGTGCATCACCCAAAGACAACTCTGAAGTGGAAATATTCAGTATGTTAAGCCTCATTAATTTTCTTGATTAAATACCAAATAAATGCCCTTTTAATTTCAATGGATTTTTTCAGCTGTAGATGATGATGTTCAAGTCATTGAAACAGAGGCATCTGATGATTATTATAAATACAAGTAAGATTTTTATATTTTGTTATAATGAAAGTTGCATTTCTAGTATGATCGGTTAATCTTTAATTTGCAGTTATGTATAAACTTTTTCCTCTTGAAACCTTTTTTAAAGGGAAATATATTTTGTAACTCCATTTTCATTTTTAAAAATGGTTATATGAAATTATTTCATCTAAAATCAGGATGATATTCTGGATAGAATTTACACACGAATATGAAAGAATGTCAGAGGCAGGAACTGCAAATATTTTCTAAACTTGTAAATCACTTTGACTCCACCTGGGTTTGTGGCCTATAATTTTCAAGAATTGATCTAGTTGAATTTTCAATTACATTCATGTGATTTAACACATTGAATGCCAGGGTTTGAGTTGTAAAATATCCCTGAGGCCAGATGTTAAGAAATTTTTAGTAATTAAAATTATTGTGTAAGAAAAATGTTAGTGTCATTCGTATATGATTAATGTGACATTCAATGTGTTACTGGTTTACTGTTGTGGAATTGTTAGGAAAGTGTTTAAATTTGAAAGCCATTTTAAAGCACCTTAAAAGTGCTTAATTTTGAAAAGATGTCCCTTAAAAAGTGCTTAATTATCTTGAGAAGTCCAAAAAAAAAAAAAAAAAAAATTCCCTTTTTTTTTTTTTTTTTTGTGTCCCCAGATAAATCGAAAGCATAGTCATAAAGCTTTGTAACCGGATATATTGAGAAAGAAAATCGATGAAAGGGAAGAATTCGGGGAAGGAATCCTGGGTGAGATAGATGCAGGGGTGTCAACACATGTTGTTAAGAAAATGCTTATAGTCCAGTCAACGGAGGTCCAAAATGGGGGTGGAAACAACATTAAATCATATAGTTTTGAAAATTGGTACAAATGTTCGTGAGGGGCTCCTGATAAACATGCTAAAAGCCCCTGGCCCTGGAGATGTTCTTTCAATTTACAATTGCATGTATTATAAAAAAAATAATGATTGTAAAATTCCCTACAAATAGATGCTTTTATTTTTCTTGTAGATCTAATAGTTTCTGAGATATTTAAGAAAAACTTTAAAAAAGGAGGGATGAAATCATTTATGTTAGCAAACTTTGAATTCCATTATCTCAGAAACTATTAAAGCTAGAACAAAAATAAAAGCATGATTTTGTAGGGAATTTTATGTTTTTTAATTTATTGTATCGTGTGATTTGAAAGCTAAATAATTTTCGAAATGTTCAAGAAAAACCAAAAGAAACAGGGATTAAATCCAAGATGGTGGCAAACTTTGAGACCCATTACCTGGGAAACTATTAAATATAGAAGAAGCATAAAGGCATGTATTTGTAGGGAATTTTACGCTCTTTGATTTGTAAAATCAATTGTAAATTGAAAACTGAATAGTTTTTGAGATATTCAAGAAAAACTAAAAAAGGGGATGAAATCCAAGATGGCGGCATGAGTTCTTTCCTCGGGGCCAGGGACTTTTAGTATGTTCATCAGAAGCCCCTCACGGACACATGCACCAATTTTCAAAACTATATGATCTAATGTTTTTCAAACCCTTCATTGACTGGACTTTTAACGACCTTTTTCCGCTCCCTCTTTCTTCAACAATGGGCACCGCCGTATATTTAAATACTGGATTGATTACCCCAAGGGGAAAATTAATCGGTAATTTGTTAATTTTAAGAAATGTTGAAAAAGGTAGCAGATTTTTATTGTTTCTTATAGAAGTGGACTTAATTTTTTTTTTTTTGTAATGGCAATTTGCATTTTTATTTTTTGTGAAATCAAAAAGACATCCTTTATTTTACAATAGAAGATGCTGCACAAATACAGAAATAAATATTAAAATTTAAAAAATATATATATTTAAAATTTTATTATATAATAAAATTTTCCAATAAAAACTATGCATTATTATAAAACAGAAATCATCCTATGCTTAAAAAATATGTGGGTCCACGTATGCATGTACAAAGGTGCTTAATTTTTTTGGCTAAGGTGCTTATAAGGTCTTAAAAGTTCTTATTTTTGCAACAGTTTTTCACTACGCAGCCTGGATGAGTGGTGTGGCATTCAGTATGTTAAAAGAAACTGAATATTCACTCAGTAAAGTGATGTTACTTTTTTTAAAAAAAATTGACTTGTGAAGAGCAAAATCGCATAAAGCGTGACCTGGATATTGAATGATTGTGAAAAGTTCTGAATTTCAATTTTAAGTCATGAAATGTTATTACTCAAAAAGAATTCTATTTCCTTAAAAAATAAAAGTTAAGTAAAATGATGAATTTATAAGAGATGTTGGGTACTTCTAGAGTTTGTTGATGTCATTTTATTTTAATGAGGGGATATTTGCAATGATTTTATTTTCGGTTTCTTAGGAAAATTTAGGTTCTCGATAAATTGTGTTAATAATTCTTGAATTTCGCTTGTAATTTTTAAATAAATCAATGTTTGATGCAAAAGGATGGAGGAATAATTACGTTGTTTTATTTATTTAAAAAAATTAAAATAAAATAATCTTTAAAATTTCTAAATCATTTGTAACTTTACTACTTTTTTTTCATGTCATTTAATTCCAGTTAAGTTGCATCCACAGAAAAAAGTCAGTACTTTTATTTTTATTAGTTTGTAAAAAAAATAAATAAATCATTTTACTTTACAGGCCCAAATTCAGTAAAGGACCTGGTATTTTCTCAGCTGAGTGGATAAATGAACTGTAAGTGTCTTTGTAATGCATACATTATTTATATTTAATTATGTTTGTTTTATTTTTAAATCTACAAGATATATTTACTTTTATTGTCGTGCAAGTTTTTTTTTTATGTAATAATTAAATGGTCAGATAAAATGCTTTTTAATCCAAGCTTTGAAAACTAAAATTTTTTCAGATATATATTTATATTTTTCTAGATTTCACAGACAATATGAAAGTATATGCATATTGTTCTCTAAGCTAAACATTTTCATATTGAGGAATTTTTGTAAAATTTTTTACTAAATTCAAATTAATATCAATGGCTGATTCCTTTTTATACCACATTTATTTCTATTAAATAGTGTGATAAGCAGCTATTGGCATTTAAATTTTAGAAACAGATTCATTAACTTATTTTTTCTGTATCATCTTGATTCAATTCTTAGTTTTATCTATTTATACATTTTAACACTAGTCTCATTCTGCAATCAGCTGGTATGTCCATCATAGTATTTATTAAATTGGTGAAGTTTAAAATTTGTTATACAACAAAATAATTCAAATTTCTAAACCAAATAAAGGGGCTTTGAAAAATAAAGTATGAAACTAAAGACTTAAACCAGTAACAACTATAAGCAAATTAAAATGGAAATAGGAAGTAAAAAATTTGCTACTATACTTCAAAAAAGAATTACCAAATTTTTATAGCACTTATATAACAAACAATAAAGAAATTCAGATACATCTAAAATCAAACCTGAAAAATAGAAGAAACATTTTCATTTTCAGGTATATAAATTCAAACTTCCAATGTTATAAGCTGCTGAATTAAATCTAATGGTGGCAGATGTGCAAATAAATACAGTCGCCAGCTGCCAATTCTCAAATATTTTTATAGAGTTTTGTTATAGAAACAGTTGTTTAATGAATTTCATCTTAAACTAAAATTAACATAATAGTTTTTTAAACTAAACAAAGTAATCAAAAGGGTTATTCTTGTGCAATCAGGATATTGTTACACTGATGCATAATCTTTTACTATAAATAAGTCATTGTGGATATGTTCCACATCTCCTCCTAAACTATTGGACCGATTTTAAGACGAGAAAGAATACTGTCAAGTTTTCAAATTGAAAAAGTTAATTAAAATTCAAGTTTTTAATTAACCGAAATTTTGTTGTTTTACTGCTGTAACTTTGGAGCAAATTATCCCACAATATTTTTATACCATCTTAAAATTAAAAATTTTACCTTTTCAATGATACCAATTTCATTTTCATGCAATTTTCCCTTTAATTTTTTGAGGCCGCGGTGGCCTAGTGGTAAGGTCTCGGCTTTGGGACTGGAGGGTTCCAGGCTCGAAACCCGTTTCCACCGAAGATCCGCCGTGTATGGGGCCTGTTGCACGTTAAATCATACGTAGTGGCCAAACGTCCTCCCGCTGGTGTGGCGCGGAAGTTTGGAGAGGGGGGTGCCAGCTCAGGTGTCATCCTCGTCATCTGACTGTGGTTCAAAATTACAAGGTCCGTCCCAAAATAGCCCTCGTGTTGCTTCAAAACGGGACGTTAATATAACTAACCCTTTAATTTTTCAAAATATAATTGAATAGATGCAGAGGATTTCGAAACCAGGAAATTTATAGATACTTGATTGCTAGACAACAGTGAAGCTTTGAACCACTCTTATTTTTTAAGCCCAAAATTTAATTAAAATTTCAGTTAATTAAAGATTAAGCAAGATCTTGGCATTTTTTGGTGATATCTTTCAAAAATTATTTTTTCACCATTTTAAAGTTTAAAAAATTTGCTTTTCAGTGACACAAATTTCATTTGTGTACAATTTGTTTCTTTTTAATAAATTTTTCAAAATTAATTTTATTCACAATTAGTAACAAAAAATTTTTATTATTGAAGTACAAGAATTAATATGAAGAACTGTTGCCAGAACTCATTAACAGAATCTAGAAAATCACTAAAAGAAAAGTTTAAAAAAGACAATTTACAGAGACGACTAACAATTTATATCGGGAACAAATATTGATTTGTAAATTTTTCGTGCTTTTTATGAATTAAAAATTTTCTATTTAATTAATTTTCCCAAAACATTCATTAAAACCTTTCTTATTCCTTAGCATTTGTGACCAAGATTTAGAACTACTTGTGTACCAAATATTAATAACTTGTGGAGGAAATTAGCTATCAGCGGTTTTTAAAAAACGTCTGGTTCAATTGATATTCTCATTTAAATTTAGAAAACTTTTCTTGATTTTTAGATGTTGAGAATTTAATTAAAATTTAAAGGGGATCTGTGAGTTGTGCAACTTCAGCATCCAAAGTAAACCCATGTTAGAGAAAGTGAGATTTAGCTCTTGGTCCAACAATGTAATAATAAGATGCCTACAAACATTTTTTCTTTTTGTTGGAGATTAGCAGTATAGTAATCTGGATTGTTTCTTTTCAAAAATATTTTTTCTAGATGTAATACTCTCTCCTTTATTCTTTTAAATGCTGTTGGACTGCAGCAAAAAGATAATATTTATCCAATATATAATTTTACTGATGAAGGAAATGATTTAATTGTTTAAAAATTAATACATTTTCTTTTATTGATTTATCTTTTTATTTAGCAAAAAGACTATTAATTTAGAAACTGCGCAACATCTTCAGTTTGTTACTGCTCAGGAAGATAAACTTAAACGGTACCGGGAGAGAGTAAGTATCTTATTCTTTTTGAAAACCTAAATTGCTTTAACAGTATCATTTTTCCTAGTTAATTTGATTGCAGCTTTTCATGTGATTTTTATATCTACTGTTACTGATAACTTAAGTAGACAGTATGTAGAAACTACAAGCATCCTTATTACTATTGAATGTTGCGATATGTGTTGCTCTGCATCATATTGCTGTAGAAAGAACTCTCTAAACCTAAACAGCTTTTAATTTTAAATGTAGGGTTTCATTATACAGATTATAGAGAGCGGGCTTTAAATTAAGTTCTGTTGAAATATAACTGTATGGGGGGGACTGAATTTTCTGAGTTGGTTGGCAAATTATAGAAATAAGTCGCTAGTACTGTAATGTTTTAGCAAACCCTTTTATTAGTTATGAAACTTCTTGCATGCGTTTTTGGAACATTAATTACTTTTGATAATAGGATATGAATGCTACTGATTTTCGCTGTTTCCTTTTCATTTTCTTAATGATGCTTTAAGATTTTTGATTGTCAAAAAAATATTGGGGGGGGGGGGGGGGGGGGGGGGGGGGGGGGGGGG
>BGPR01000355.1:368678-455730 GCA_013235015.1 Araneus ventricosus
CTGTTTGGGCGTATTGCTTGAAAAAAAAATCAATTGTGGGGAGAAGAGGCAGGCATGGACAATTTTTATACAATTTAGGAGAAAATTATACTAAATATCAATTCCTCCCCATCCTTCCGATTCTTGAGGAGACTGAACATCTGTGATGGACTGTTTTGGAGCTAAGTAAGGTCCAGTAAGAATTCCAGTTCCATCGACTTTCTATCAATAAGGAAAAGCGAGCTTCTATTTTTATGTTTATCATATCTTCTAACTCTTAGATTGTAATTTTTCAGGAGACAAAAGAAATATCAGGATAAAAACACAATTTTTCAGGAGTTTTCAGGGCCCTTGAAAAAAAAAAGCAATTAAGTTTTCAGAATTTCGAGAATGTACGAACCACAGATTCTGGATTCCCCAAGGAGACTTACCAACTTCAGGTTTACAGATATGAGAACATTTCTGAGTTTAAGTTTGACTTTGGAATTTTTGGGTACTTCTCTATTAGACCAGCAATAGATAAAATAATGTATTTTCTGTTAAGCAAAGCGTTACCAAAATTGCACTTATGTACCAACCTTCCTTAGTGAAATAGTTTAAGGTGGCTGCAGATTTCTATACTTGCATGTATATGTAATCCTATATTGACTAGAAAGCACTAAATGGTAACATTTAGATTCGTCAGGTTCACAATCAGTAGATACTTTCTCAGTAAAATAATACCGTACATGTTTTATTTTGCATTGATGTATATTGAGAAACGTAGGGTTTAGACCCTTTGCTGCTGAGCTTGACTTAAAATTTGATACATATAAATAATTTTGATGTCAACACCAAACTTCATATTCCCAGCAGAAAATTCTTGTCTGATACAGATCTAAAATTAAAATATGTAAATTTCATTTATAATAACTCATGTGCATTTTTTGGTAATCATCATCACACAGATGTAGCGGAATACAGACCTCTTGTGATACTTTTCATCAAACTTTATAGAAATCTACAATTTGTCTGCAACATTGCGTACCTGCACCTGTTAGGCTGTTGCAATTTGCATCATGTTCATAAGATGCAATTCAAACCCTCTCAAGACGTAGGGAGGTCTAAGAGCATGGAAATTCATAAAATCTCAGGTCCAATATTTGGCTGAATACAGACATTGTTCTTTGTATACTTCTTATACAAAAGAATAAAGGTAACTTTTTATTATGCACTAAATCATATCTATAGCACTTCCAACAGGCATTACATATATTTTAACACACAGTTGATAGTTAACAAAGTAAGAAATCTATCTATATCAATGGAAGGAGCGAATATAAATGCTTAAATGATTTGCTACTGCTGCATTTATTAAAATATACTTACGAATCCATTTAACCAGTTTAGGCCAGATAAAGTCCACTATATCATGGTCAGATAATGTGCAATCTTTGAAAGTGATAAGTGTTCTATTGTGGTTTGTGTAAGCTTAAGAATTCACTCAATTCGTCATCCTGTCAGGAGTAAAGTTCTGAGAAAAGAAAATTGAAATTTTAAGATCAGTCAGAGAAAACTGAATGAAAGCTCTAAACCTTTCAGTTAGTCTATTCACAAATATATTAATACTCTCCGCCGTTTTTTGGGTTCAAGAGTTCTAAAGTTCAATAAAAATGTTTCCCTAATTATAAAATATTTTAAATTATTGATTTCATACTTCAAATTGATGTTCAAATTTTCTTTTATGAACAAATTTGGTTTGGGTGATTTTTCTTAACTGCACTACTAAAATTAATAATAGAAGAAAATCTATTTATTAATTAAAGGGAACAATACAATAAATAACTACCAAAATGCAATGGCTGGTAAAGGGTTGGAACTTCGCTTTATAACCTTCAAGACTTTCTTAAAAAATGAATAAAAAAAAACCCTCTGAAAGTACACCATACATTAAATATTACAATGTTGCACATAACTAGTTAATAAATATTAGCATTTACTAATAATCTAATTTTCCAGTGATTACATAGCAAATTAATAATCATTCTGAACTGAATTTAAACCTGCAGCTGTGTTCATGCCTTTGAGTACAATAAAATGTGAAAAAATTAAATATTTAACAGTTTTCCTTTTCCATTTCAACAAAAGCGAAAAATGCCGATGCCACACCAGAATTAAGCGAAGCCTCTCTAGGTGCAAATGGCCATTCATCAGAGGGTTAAGTAAATTTACATAACAATACAATAGAAAGCTTTAGTATAGTTTGTCAACCATAAAGGGAAGCTGTGAAGTATATTTAACATGAAACCAAAGATGATGTACATAGTCTACATTGTTTCACAACATATTTCTCTCCATTTCATACTTTTCTACCTCTTAGCAAAACACCTATATCAATGAGGTAATCACCCTTACCTTCTTATGCTGGATGCACTATAAAGAGCAATTTTGAAGAAATGCAGCGAGGGAGGTACCCAATGCTATTTCTTAAACATTTTTATTTAATAAATACGCTAATGACAGGATGGCAATTTGCAACATTCCCCATTTTACAACTTCAAAAATGGTGCTCTACGCATATGAAATGTTAACCCAATTGTACACTCAATGGGACATTTGAGTACAAAACATCAATAGAACTTGTCAGAGTAAATGTGTAATTATCTTCAGTTAATTGTTTGCAAAATAAATGAGATATCTAAGCGGTTCCTTTTAAACCAGGTGAATTATTTATAATACTCTTTGAATTTATGTTTCCTAGCTAAATATCATTATTTTAAGGATTCAAGATTTAAAGTAAAATTACCTGGAAATTCATCTTTTTCTGATTGATCTGGTGAAATGGACTGACCTCTCAAAAAGAGTTTTATATTCTAGTTAATTTTTAAGATAACATATGGATCTTAATTAACTTTAGAATGAGTAAAAACAAATATGAAAGTAATAGTAAGTAGTAAATTGTGAGCATTAGGATATTTTGAATAAAAGGTATTTAAAGAAAAACGGTGTAGATTTGCATGTCACAGTAACAAATAAATTTATTGTTCTTATATGAAGTTGGTAAAATTAATAAATTCAAGAATTAATTAAGTATAAATTATAGAAGTTCATATTAATAAAAATTGGCATTATATGTGCACATTTCAAAATAATTAAGATATAAACAAAGAATACATTACTTTATCTTTCTGAACTAATTATGCATTATTATGTATATAATTCACAGTCCTTGAATTAACTGTGTTGGTGTAATTTGCATCCACATATGGAAGTCATAAAACAGCGCTTTATACTAACACCACTTTACTTGAATATTTGTTAAATTTTACCATGACAAAACTATTAATTGTGAAAAAGCTTTATTAGAGTATTTAGCGATTTCAATACATATTACATTTTGATAAACATAAAATGGGGGAGGAACTTACATAAGAGGAAATAAGTATTAGAATTACTGATACATGTGAATACAGGTTTGATCAATTTAAATATACTATATAATATTAAACATGCAAACTTTAAAATTGCAAAGGCATTATTTTCATCTGCACTAAGTAACATTTTAAAGGTTTAGAAACTTTCAAAAATAATTTAAGTGTTTAAAATATATGACTAGATTCGAGTTATATAAATATTATGAAGAGTAATATTATTTTGTGGCAATTTTTTGAAAAAGCTTAAAAATTTTAAAAATAGCAAATTAAAATAACTTTCTAATAGGTGTTTTATAAAGGGCTACTAATCAAAATTTACTTTTTTTCTCTGATGCAAGAAAAATATAATGAGTGAAACAAACTCATTTAAAATAAGTCCTTCTGAAAACTAAAAAGTTTAAAAGAGAAACTTTCAAGATAGTAAGGAAAATGTGTGATACAATGTGATATTAAAAGAAACAATCTTCTGAATAATATCTAAAGGGTCGCAAATTTAGAACAACTTACTTTTCCTTTCAAAACTCTAGCAGCTCTCTGAAGATGGAAAAAAAATAAGTAAAATTTTAATTTACAGCATTTAATAAATAATAAATACTACAATTCATACATAACAGTTTTTTTTTTTTTTTTTAAGAAAATGCACATTTAAGGTCTTGTTTGCATCAGCTTCAACAGAACATCAAACAGACCTCTGAGAACTCATAAATCCGCAAAACCAAACTTTTTTTAAAAAAAGCGAATATCTTTGGCTGACTGACACATAACTTTATACACAAAAGAAAAAGCGAATATTAGAATTTTCACAAAATGCCAGAAGAAATCTGGAGTATATTTATCAAAGTTCTTAACTTTCGTAACTAATTTAATTTACTCTATTATTCATCAGGCACATTAGTTCAATCTCCTGAAAACATTGCCAGTATACGATTATGCAGCACAAAATTACAGTCAATTAAATGGTCTTCTATATGATCCCAAAATTCAAGATCCTTACAAAAAAACACGCAGCTTAAACTTCAAAAAGTATTACGGCTCTGAAATAAACAAGATCTAATAAAACAGAAAAAAATTTATAATTTTATATCCCCCTACAAATATTCTATTTGTCCCTACTTCCACTGTGCAGCATATAATTATACAGTAGTTGATTCTCCCCAGACCTTGGAGCATGCCATTGACCTAAGGCTTTATTTGTTGCAATTTATATAGTTTAAACTCGTATCATTCAAATTCTATGATTATTTTATAATGTAGCCTATTTAAGAATACAGTAGAACTTTGATTATCTCGGCCTTATCAACCCGGGCAACACATCAAATAGCTCCCCCATTTTATAGCGTCAGTTTCTTAGATGGCAATGGACAATCGAAGGCCTGTAAAAAGCCATTATCAGAAGATGACTTTTCATAAAGTCAAGAACATTAAGAGGGAAAAAAAAAACCACATTTCTATTCTTAAACACTTTCTAGGAGTAAATTCCCTGCATTTTTCATGCAAAATATGACTTTCATGCGATGTGAAGCGAACATTGGGTTGAGTGGAGAGGAATACACTGACATTTTTAATAATGTTTTTCATTCCATTTTTTTTTCGTTTTTTTTTTTTTTTTTTATTTTTTTTTTTTAATTTTTTTTTTTAAAAAAAAAAATTCCCCCCCCCCCCCCCACTCAACTCCAAAGTTTCCGACACGTTTAAAGTGCATATTTTGCATGAAAATGCAGGGAATTTACTCACTAGAAAGTGTTTAAGAATAGAAATGTGGTTTTTTTTCCCTCTCTTAATAACTTCTTGACTTTATGAAAAGTCATCTCTTGATAATGGCTTTTTACAGGCCTTCGCGTTGGCTCCATTGCCATCTAAGAAATCCGCTGACTCTTATAAAATGGGAGGGGAGACTATTTTCTGATGTTAGCCTGGTTGATAGAGGCCGAGATAATCAAAGTTCTACTGTATTCTGAAATAGGCTAATTATAAAATAATCATTAGAATTTGAATGATACGAGTTTAAATATATAAATTGCAACAAATAAAGCCTTAGGTCAATGGCATGCTCCAAGGTCTGGGGAGAATCAACTACTGTATAATTATATGCTGCACAGTGGAAGTAGGACAAATAGAATATTTGTAGGGGGGAAAAATTTAAATATTTTTTTATATATATAAAATTATAATATTTTTTTCTGTTTTATTAGATCTTGTTTATTTCCAGAGCTGTAATACTTTTTGAAGTTTAAGCCTGGTGTTTTTTTGTAAGGACTTTGTACTTGGGGATCATATAGAAGACTATTTAATTGACTGTAATTTTGTGCTGCATAGCACATGTATACTGGCAATGTTTTCAGGAGATTGAACTAATGTGCTCTGATGAATAATAGAGTAAATTAAATTATTTAAAAGTTAATGTAGTTAAGAACTTTTTGATAAATATACTTCCAGATTTCTTCTGGCATTTTTGTGAAAATTCTAATATTCGTGTAAACATATCTTTTTTCTTTTTGTGTATACAGTTATGTGTTCAGTCAGCCAAAGCATATTCCGTTTTTTAAAAAAGTTTGGTTTTTGCTGATTTATGAGTTCTCAGAGTATCGGTTTTGATGTTCTGTTGAAGTTGATGCAAACAAGACTTTAAATTGCATTTTCTTAAAAAAAAAAAAAAAAAAAAACTGTTATGTATGAATTGTGTAGTATTTATTATTTATTAAATGCTGTAAATTAAAATTTTACTTTGATTTTTGTTTTCCTATCTTTCAGAGAGCTGCTAGAGTTTTGAAAGGAAAAGTAAGTACTTGTTCTAAATTTGCTGACCCTTTTAGATATTATTCAGAAGATTGTTTCTTAATATCACATTGTATCACACATTTTCCTTAGCTATCTTGAAAGTTTCTTCTTTTAAACTTTTTTAGTTTTCAGAAGGACTTATTTTTAAATGAGTTTGGTGTTTTAATCTACCATATTATTTTTCTGCTTGCATCATGAAAAAAAGTAGGAATTTTGATTAAAAGTGTTCTTTATATAAAACACCTATTAGAAAGTTGTTTTAATTTGCTATTTTTAAAAATTAATTTTAAGCTTTTTCAAAAAATTGCCAAAATAATAATACTCTTCTTAGTAATAATACTTATATAACTTCGGAATCTAGTACACATATATTAAACACTAAAATTATTTTTGAAAGTTTCAAACCTTTTAAAATGTTACTTAGTGCAGATGAAAATAATGCCTTTGCAATTTTAAAGTTTGCATGTCTAATATTATAGCAGTATATTTAAATTGATCAAACCTGTATTCACATGTATCAGTAATTTAATATTTCTTATTTTCTCTTATGTAAGTTCCCCCCCCCCCCCCCCATTTTATGTTTATCAAAATGTAATACGTGTTTGAAATCGCTAAATACTCTAATAAAGCTTTTTTCACAATTAATAGTTTTTGTCATGGTACTTAATGTAACAAATATTTCCAAGTAAAGTGGTATAGTATAAACGATGTTTTATGACTTCATATGTGGATGCAAATTACACCAACACAGTTAATTCAAGGACCGCTGGAATTATATACATAATAATGCATAATTTAGTTCAGAAAGATAAAGTAATGTGTATTCTTTGTTTTTATATCTTAATTATTTTGAAATGTGCACATATAATGCCAATTTTTATTAATATGAACTTCTATAATTTATACTTAATTAATCTTCTGAATTTATTAATTTTACCAACTTCATATAAGAACAATAAATTTATTTGTTACTGTGACATGCAAATCTACGCTGTTTTTCTTTAAATACCTTTCTATTCCAAAATATCCTAATGCTGGCAATTTACTACTTCTTACTATTACTTTCATATTTGTTTTTATAATTGTTCTTCTAAAGTTAATTAAGATCCATATGTTATCTTAAAAATTAACTAGAATATAATAAACTCTTGCAGATTTTGAGAGGTCAGTCCATTTCACCAGATCAATCAGAAAAAGATGAATTTCCAGGTAATTTTACTTTAAATCTTGAATCCTTAAAATAATGATATTTAGCTAGAAACATAAATTCAAAGAGTATTATAAATAATTCACCTGGTTTAAAAGGAACCGTTTAGGATATCTCATTTATTTTGCAAAACAATTAACTGAAGATAATTACACATTTACTCTGACAAGTTCTATTGATGTTTTGTACTCAAATGTCCCATTGGAGTGTACAATTGGTGGTTAACAGTTTCATATGCGAAGTAGAGCACCATTTTTGAAGTTGTAAAATGGGGAATGTTGCAAATTGCCATCCTGTCATTAGCGTATTTATTAAATAAAAATGTTTAAGAAATAGCATTGCAGGTACCTCCCTCGGCTGCATTTCTTCAAAATTGCTTTTATAGTGCATCCAGCATAAGAAGGTGGGTGATCTTTACCTCATTGATATAGGTGTATTTGCTAAGAGGTAGAAAAGTATGAAATGGAGAATAATAGTGTTGTGAAACAATGTAGACTATGTTAACATCTTTTGGTTTCATGTTAAATATACTTCACAGCCTCCTTTTTATGGTTGACAAACTATACTAAAGCTTCTATTTGCATTGTTATGTAAATTTACTTGCAATTCCTCGATTTAATGGCCATTTGCACCTTAGAGAGGCTTCGTTTAATTCTGGTGTGGCATCGGCATTTTTCGTTGTTGTTGGAACAGAAAAAGGAAACCTGTTAAATATTTAATTTTTTCATACCATTTTTATTGTACTTCAAAGGTATGAACACAGCTGCAGGTTTAAATTCAGTTCAGAATGATTATTAATTTGCTATGTAATCACTGGAAAATTAGATTATTAGTAAATGCTAATATTTATTAACTAGTTATGTGCAACATTGTAATATTTAATGTATGGTGTATTTCAGAGGGTTTTTTTTTTTTATTCAATTTTTTTTAAGAAAGTCTTGAAGGTTATAAAGCGAGTTCCAACCCTTTACCAGCCATTGCATTTTGGGTAGCTTATTTATTGTATTGTCCTCTTTTAATAATAAATAGATTTTCTCTTATTATTAATTTTAGTAGTGCAGTTAAGAAAAATCACCCAAACCAAATTTGTTCATAAAAGAAAATTTGAACATCAATTTGAAGTATGAAATCAATAATTTAAAATATTTTTTTATAATTAGGGAAACATTTTGTTGACTTCTATAACTTAACCCAAAAACGTGAGAGTATTAATATATTTGTGAATTTGTATCTAATAAAGGTTAGAGCCATTCAGTTTTCTGACTGATTTAAATTATTTCACTTTCTTTCAGAACTTACTCCTGATATGGATGATCGAATTGAGTGGGCATTCTTGCTTACACAACCATCAATAGAAACACTTTCTACTTTCAAAGATTGCACATGTAATCGTAATGATATAGTGACTTTATCTGGCCTAAACTGGTTAAATGATTCAGTAAGTATATTTTAATAAATGCAAGTTTTAGCATGCAATCATTTAAGCATTTTAATTGTCTCCTTTTCCATTGATATATAGATAGATTTCTTACTTTGTTAACTATCAACTGTGTGTTAAAAATATACGTAATGCCTGTTGAAGTGCTATGATATGATTTAGAATGCCAAGATAAAAAAAGTTACCTTTTTACTTTCTTGTATAAGAAGTATACAAAGAACAAGTGTTGTATTCGTCAAAAATATTGGACCTTGAGATTTTTTATGAATTTCCATGTTTTAGACCTCCCCAAATCTGAGAGGGTTTGGAATTGCATCTTATGAACATGATCAAAATTGCAATGAGCTAGACAGGTGGAATTTGGTATGCAATGTTGACACCAAAATTGTAGATTTCTATAAAATTTTGGGTGAAATATATCTACAAGAGGTCTGTATTCCGATACATCTGTGTGAATGTGATTACTCAAAAATGCAATGAGCGATATAAATGAAGTTTGGCATATAGTTTTTAATTTTAGATCTGTATCGGTAGATTTAGATCTGCTAGAATATGAAGTTTGGTGTGTGACATCAAAATTATTTATATGTATCAAATTTTAGTCCCAATCGTTCAGCAGGAAAAGGGTCTAAAACCCATACTTGCTTCTCTTCAATATACATCAATGCAAAATGTGCCGTATTGTATTATTTTACGAGAAAGTGGGTCTACTGATTGTGAACTTGACGATCTAAATGTTACCATTTAGTAAGCCTTTCAGTCGTTAGGATACACGCATGTACTGCAAGTATAGAAATCTACAGCCACTTAAACATTTCACTAAGGAAGGTTGGTGTACATAATGCCATTTTGGTAACTCTTGCTAACAGAAAAGTAGCATCTATTTTATCTGTTGCTGGTCTAATAGAGAAGTACCGAAAAAATTCCAAAAGTCAAACTTATATAAACTAGAAATGTGTTCTATATCTGTAAACCTGAAGTTGGTAGTCTCAAGAATCCATAGCTCAATCTGTTGGTGGTTATCAATTTTCATTCTGTAGGGTCCCACTTTTGCTTTGATTTCCTTAATATATGCATGGAACCCAAAGTCATTGATAATTTTAGTGAACAAACTGGTCAACAAAGATGGTTAGTATTTGACAAGATTGAATTTAAAATTATGATTTATACTCATCACCACATCTTTGTTTCACCCTGTCAATGTGTTTAATTTAGATAGGATTTTCTCAAACTTTGATAGATCTGTATGGTGTAGGTGAATTTATGTAAACATTGGAGTTGAGTACTGTGAAAATGGTCTCATTTGAAAATGTTTATAAGATTTCACCTCTTAAATGCCTTGGCTATTTATATATATGCTTTCGAAAGTCGATGCATTAACTGCCATAGGCATATTTATTTATTTAAAACCCACACACACCCAGCCTACCAAGAGGGTGTACCATGGGCATATATAATTCTTTACAAAATACTTTCCTCTGTAATTTGTTCTATGTGCACTGCTTTGATATGCTCTTAGAATAGGGTAGAGGGATGTTACGGCAAGGGTGAAGATAATAGTAGATCAGACAGCACAGGAGGTGGGGAGGGGCATGAATTGCATAAGATTCTGTATTTAAGGGGTTAATATTATGAGCACAATCTTCCTTAACCCAATAATGTATATTAAGAGTGTACAAAAATTATTGAACACATTACAAAATTAATTTTAAAAATGTAGATGGACATAATGCTGTTTTAACTGATGATCTATCAATCAAAGTTAGTAAATTTACATGCAAGATCCCATGTTTTGTAATAATTTCAAAAGACACTTGATTTCATGTCATGTGTTGACAAGCATCTAAAGTTATGAATTACTAATATGTTAGTCATTCGCATTAGATATCACATTGCATGTAGTTCCTTCTTAGTATAATTATGTGTATCCAGTAATTCTTGAATACCCTATAAGTGATTTTTTTAAAATTATCAAATTTGGGTAAATTCATATAATTTTAATTTTTCTAGGTTATAAATTTCTATCTAGCACTAGTAATGGAAAGGGGTAAGAATCATCCTGTGTATCCATCTGTGTATGCTTTCAACTCGTACTTCTATTCATCTCTGAAAAGTAGAGGTCCAAAAGCTGTTATGAGATGGACTAGGAAAATTGAGGACAGTAAAAATATTTTTCAGTTTGACATTCTATTTGTGCCTCTTCATTTAGGAATGCATTGGGCATTATGTGTAAGTTCTTTTTTAGTTTAGTTTTCTTATTGGGCATTTAGTAAGTTCTTACTAGCTGTCTTGTAGAAATTGTGAACTGTAATAACACTTTACTCTTTTTTTATTTATAATAAATTTCATTGTCAGTATATGTTTTAATATGTTGCTAGTTACTTAATGTAATATTCAGTAGTATTCAATATATGAAAGATTAAAATATTTGAACTTCTAGTCAAAAACATTTTAGTAACATGCTTAATTCATATGTCTTTATATTATTTTTCAAAATTTAATCTTAAATGCAATTTTTAGTAAAGTAATATTAATATTAATGCAATGTGTATGAATACCATAATAAAACAATGAAAATTATAATAAAATTCACATTTTTTAAATGTTATACACATACACATGGATTATGTGTATGTGCTACATGAATAATCCAGTCTGTAACGTCAAACTTGGAAATAGCCAAGTTTATATCAAAATTAGATTTATTAGCTATTAACGAAAAGAAGTCATTTTATTGTACAAGCAATTTGAAGAACTGGTTTTTTAAAAGCTTGAACATAAACGATCGCAAACATTTACATTACACGCAGTCTTTGCCTCGAGAACAAGTACATAAAAATAAGCAGTGGTAAAACCATCTTAGGCCAGTATTTAAGATATAAGACTGAAAACAGTTCATTACAGTCTTAATAACTCCCTGCTGGAAATTTTTTTCGGAGGTTTTATTGAAGAAAAATTTTTAGTGTCCTTTGAATCAGCATGATGGAATCTTGCCATCATGGGTCAGTGCACTCCCCAAAAGATGTTCAACAGGTACTTAAATAACATTTAAAAAATACAATATTGAAAGAAAATTTAAACATGAGCACAATAAATATTTAAACAGATGAAAAGATTACCATACATTTCCGGATCTCTTTCACATGAAACTTGTATGTTTATTTTTTTAAACCAAACAATTAAAATGCTAAAATATTGCATGTTCTTTACAACTCAAATTAGTGCAAAATGAATAAATTCAAAATTATAACTTAATATGTATTTGAAAATCTTAGTTTCTTAGTACACATAAACACAATTTATTTTTTTTACTTAATAAGACATTTTACATCTTTTTTTTTTTTTTTTTTTTGCAGAATTAAGGAAGGATTGTTAAGCTTAGAAACTTGCTTAACCTATCCAAATTTTTATGTTTTGAATCGTGTCTATGGTTAGTTTAAATTGACTGAAAATTTTATGACCATACCATTTATATGAGATATTTATTAGCCACAGAGTTGTGCCAAACTGTTTGATTGAGATCAGCCACTAAAGTAAAATATTGTCAGAGATCTTAATTTCTGGATCAAATGAACAGTCTTCAAACTTTTATCTTAACTGTGTTTCTTCCTGTGTGTTATAGTTTTTATGCTGGCATTTCACTTTATATTTAGCCTTTTTCTTTGATTCACACTTTGTTGGAGTTGAATGTGATGATTCACCATAATTAGGGAGTGACTCAGGCCCATGGAATTTATCTGATAAGCTGAAATTTTCAACAGCAACATTTGGTTCATCATTAGTTGCTCCATTTTCATTTATAAGATTGTTTGAAGTATCAATAGCCTCACACTTATTCTCACTATTTTCAGCATTTTTATCTTCAAGAATCCTTCCTCATGTGCATCTCCATATTGAATATATGATTTTCCAGATTACTGCTATCGCAACTTTTATATTCACAGCAATGACTCTAGTAAATATTCTCTTCTACATTAGGTGGATCTGATTTGTTAAGAGTCTTAACTTAACAAAGAAGATAACATTTCATCAATCTTTCTCTCGATATTTTCGGTAGCTAAACTCTCGGCCATTTAGTAATTTAAACTTTTTCTTCTAGTATGTTCTACTTCGCTGACCAAAGAATGTGGGACAGTTTCAGCTTCAGAAAGAAGATCTTCCTTTTTCAGCTGCATTAATTCATCTGTATCTTCATGTTCAATTTTCGCTTCAATTCTAGTTTCAATATTCTCAATTTTTTGTAGACAATTGACTGTCCTTTGCTATTTCAGTTTCGGAAGATTCCATATTGGACTCGTTCTGTGCATTATTTAATCTGTTTGCACTTACAGGAATTTCATAATCAGGTATTAATTCATTCTTTTCATTTATTTTATTTTCCACTTCTCTGAAACTCCATTCATTTTCTTGTTCAGGTTCAGAACCAAAATCTGCGTCTTCAAGGATTTCCCGATTGATATCAGGTACGGTCTTTATACTGAAGGCTTTACTTCTAGATTCCTGACATTTTACTTGTGAGATGGTATTCAAAGCTTCACTACCTCTTACTTTTGAAATGATTTCATGTTGTAAGAAATGAGATTCTTCAATAGCATGTACAGAAACATTATTTTTGTTTGGTCTTACCAAGCCTTTGGTTTTAGAAATTTTTATCTTGCTTTCAACAAATGGCACGTCATTATGTCGAGTATTTGGTCTTACCATCTCCTTTGAATGCAATAATAACTTTCCAAGGGATATTTCGCCATTGTTTATCTTATTGTTTTGTCTTTTTGAAATTTTCGTCACAGATTTTATTTTGGTATCGTTTATAGACATACAAGGACTAGTTGCAGGTGACTGTACTTCAGAAATTTTGCTACGTTCAGGTCTCTTCTTGTTTATTGTTTTTAACTGGTTGACTGTTTCATCTGTCCTCGCAGTCATGTCATGCCGATGCATAACTGGCCAATACTTTGGAAATTCTTAATTTTTCTACTTCTTTAGTTTTGATTCCTTTGAAAAAGTTATTTCGCAACTGGCTTGTTTTCTTTTCCTGCTCAGCCACTCACTTCTGGGCTCTTGTCTATAGGGCATACACTTCGTAAAATATAAGACATTCTTTATCCACTTTGCTACAGACAACTGCAGCTTTAGTTTTAAGTTGACCAAATTTTCCTTTTAATTCTACTTCTGCCAAAGGCAAGCAGCTAGGTTTCTCATCAACTGTTTGTTGAACCCAGTTCACCTGTGAGCATTTTTGGCCTTATTCTGTTTCTAGACACAATATCTACTGTAGTTCTGGTGTCACAAAGGATAGGCATTTTGAATCCATTTACTTCTCCGATAACTGTGTAAGACGACATCTTGTCATTACCCGGCATACTTATTACCCAATTTACTGAAGTGGTACCTTCTGATTGCTTCAATTGTGGACAGTTCAAATGATGTCCTATGGAAGAACAATTATAACATTTCACTTGCTTCTTCTGGTCAAAACTATCGTCAGTATTTGAGCTTTTATATTTCTCAAATTTCCTTGTTTCAGTGCTTTTGTCATATATCTAACGTGTGCCGAATTCTTTTCTTTGAAACTGGAATACTTCTCTTTATGGTGATGAGATGCGGTCTTCTTTTTCATCATATTTCATACACTTTCATATTGGTCTAATTTTTCCAAAAGCAATTCCGGGGATTTAAATTTCGGCCATTCGTCTATAAAATGTTCCTTAACTTCTGTGGGAACTCGACGTTTCATTTGATTGGTGATAATTAAATCACGCAGTTGCTCAAAATTTTCCACTTTTAATCCATTCTTGGAAATGGGTTCTAAGCTCATACACAAAGTCTTTCCAAGTTCCATCAGCATTCTTCGAGTATTTAATGAACATCTGCCTAAACATTTCAGCTGACAGCTTGTACCATTTCAACAAAATCTGTTTCATCTGTTCATAATCCTTGGTCACTTCTTCAGGCTCTCTAGCAATTAGATGGGCCATGTCATTGGGAAGTAAACCTGTGGGTTTCATAACTCCTCAGGAACACTTGCTCTCTTCACCTACCGTTCAAATAGAGTCGGGTATAAGCTAATGTCCCCCTGCTTTGGGATCAAATTTTTCTATGGGATGATGCACATCAAACGAAGATTTCACTCTTTCTCCTATAGTTGACTCTATTCTCCTAGATTCTACCTCTAATTCCATCCTCTTTAAGAGCAGTTCATGTTCTCTCTCTTTTTCTTTCTCTTTAGCTGCAAATTCTCTGTTCTCTCTCCTTTTCTTGCTCTTTCTCCTTTTGGACCCTGGCTGAAGTTACAGCTTTTGAGATATCTTTAAATGTCTCTTGTTCATAGCCAGTTGATGACTGAATCAACTTTATAACTCAAGACTGCCTACATTTGGGCTTGCATCTAGACTGATCTCTGCGGCTAGACTCGGAAGATCAACTTTCTGTGCTTTATTGAGAAAAGTCATTTTCCAAAAACTTTTTTTTCCAAATAATTAAAGACGAAACAAGATAAGAAAAGTCAAATAGACTTGTATTCTTAATTATCCTTTTACAAAATTGTCAAAAGGAACAATATAATTAGTTATATAAACAACACATCAATACAAAAAATTATCAATGCACTATGTTCTTCAGAATATTAAAGAATTTTGGCTTTAATCCTTGGTTATTTCAAATTTATCCTACTGGATTATTCAAATATTCACGTTTCATGACAAAATAATTCAAAGGCTAGACGATGCTAAGTTTATCCAGCCTACCAGAGATAATACTAAAGTGAAAATCTTAAATCTCCTAGGTTCTTCTGATCTACCGGAAATTAACGCAACCAAGAAATTTATTTAGTTTCAGTACTTAAATAAAACAGAGCCTAATGGATTTTTTGAATTCAAACTGACAACCGTTAATTTAATTTTTTAAAGATTTATGCGTCCACTGGAAATATATCGGGCAAAATTCTTATTTTCTTAGATATAGACATCTACAGGAAACTTAGTCACCAAGAACTCGATTTTTCCTAGGCAAATTCAAGAATTTTAACAGCCTACCGGATATATAACTTTAATGTTCAAATCTGTACTTTAGCCAATACTATTTAAAACAATTTCAGTTATAATAACACAACAATTTTTTTAACTAAGGAGGCACTGATCCCATGAAAACATTTAAAATCTATTGCCTATCTTGATTCTGTAACTCGATGAAGGAATCGGTGGTACTTCGGAAACATTTGCCCACAAATTGGCGCTCTTTATCTGAGCAGAATATTTTCCTATCTTGAATCTGCAACCCAATGGCACTCCAGGAAAAAAATCACAATTTTATGCTCTTTACTTGAGCACGAATCCTTCAAATGACAACAGGAAATTGAAACTTTGGTTAACTGGAAAATCGATTCTCACCTCTTGCCACCGATCAACATCCAGTCTGTAACGTCAGACTCGGAAACAGCCCAAGTTTATATCAAAAATAGATTTATTAGCTATTAACAAAAAGAAGTCGTTTTATCGTAGAAGCAGTTTGAAGAACTGGGTTTTTAAAAGATTGAATATAAACAATCACAAACATTTACATTATGTGCAGTCTGTGCCTCGAGAACAAATACATAGAAATAAACAGTGGCAAAGCCACCTTAGTCTAGTATTTAGGATATAAGATTGGAAAAATGAAAACAGTTTGTTACAGTAGTATTAATATTAATGCAATGTGCATGAATGTCGTAATAAAACAGTGAAAATAATCATAAAATATACTTAAAAGTATTTTTTCAAAGTTATTAAAATTAGAGAAAAAATTATATAGAAATCAAATTGATATTATTGAAAAGCTTTTTTTTTTTTAATTTTAAAAGTTTGCAATAATATGCTCAGGAGTTATTGAGGAAAAATGTTAAAATTTCCACTTATTTTTAAATAATTAAAATTTGAAAAGTTCTTTCTTAGTAAGAACCTACCACATTTGATAACTCTAGAATCAACAGAGTGTTGTAGAGCATTTTTTCATCATGCATGTCATAATTTACAGATAGTATCTAGCCTATAAACATTATCGTGTTAAAAATTCAAATATATCCATTAACTTGTACTTAATGATAGAATCATTAGATTGTAAAATGATCTTTTGAACTGAAACTTCTGGTCATTGCTTAATTGATTAAACTGTAAAGTCTCGAATCCGAGTCATTACTGACTTTAAGAGTCTATATTTTTCTATAATATTTGAGTTGTGTGCATATTGTTGCAAGACCATTTCAGAACACTTCAAGCTCTTGTGTTCAACATGCTATTATGTTATCAACACATCTTATTCTTTTCCACAGACAAAAATAGCCTTTGTGTTTTAAAAATGATTATCTTAACTTGGTAAAAGAAAAATGGTAACGTGGGTTTTGCTTTTGAACAGAAATTCCACCACCGTGGTTAAGTTATAATTAGTGACAACTCAAACTGACATTATGAGGTAAGCTGTGCATTGTATTGTTAGTACCAATTAAATAGTCCCAAATTTGATCCTAAAGTAATTAAAAGCAGTTGACTTATTTAAGCAGAGCTTCATTTTAAGCACTTGTGATCAGTGTTCTTTATTATAAACTACATATGAAATCAGATTCTTTAACTTTCTGTAACCATAAATAACTCTTACAAAAATATATATTGCATCTTTCACTTGTGATGAAACTTTGTAACTTTCTATGTAATAATAATAAAAGTTGTCATTGACCAATGCCATTTACCTGCGTCTGTTGAATCGAAGGAACTAAAAATAAAGAAATTATCCTCAGAGATTTTAACCAGCAGAAGTAGTCTCCCTGAAACTTTCTCGCATACGACCAGTAACATGTGGTGGGTAAACATTTTTGTGCTATTTACCCAAAGCCTGATTATTTTGAAAAAAAAATTATAAATGGTGACTTGCAATGAAACGTAAAATCCATGAATTCCCCAAAACTTAGTATTTTGCAAAAAAAATTGCATATGTTCGCAACTTTTACGCACGCTGAGGTACCACAACTTTATTTAACCTTCCAGTGGGCTCGCGTTTTCAAGAGATACTTGCATTGTGCATCATATTACATATTTACATCATTCTTTTATAACTTTAAGTGCAATTTTTATTTATAAAATCTTCGTTTACTATTAAGCTAATAAATACAGATAACATAAATAAAAGTTGTATCTATTTTTGTAAAACAGCATGATAAATTTATGTAATACGATACACAATATGTTGTAAAATTTGTGCTGGTGCACCTGCTGGAAGGTTGATGTTTTTGAGTACGAAATCTCTCAACATTTCACCATACCTCTGATTAATCACAGGCATCCATCTGGAGAATGTCAAAACGAAGATCCGTTTTTGGGGTTTCCATAATTTGCGAAGTGCATGTTCGCGGCTTGTTACAATTTCCTACGTAGACTGCCAAGGTCAAACACCAACCATACTCACTTGAGTAAAATAAGCAAAACGCTCACCAACGCACAGTCGTAATGTGCACTTTGAACTAAATATGCAATTTGAACACCTGTTTTTTAACCGATTGAGATGAAAATTGGGCACAGATCTATAATTATTGTTAGCATCCATGATATCAAGTTTTATTTATCCAAACCATAGGACTTATGAGATACAAGTATGCAATTATACAGACCGTTGACAGTCAACCCTTGGACGGATTTGGCCCGAAAACTTATACGGACATACATTCACGACGATAAAACTGTGTACCAAATTTTATCCATCTAGCTATTCAATTTTTTGAGTTATAGTGTTCACATGACCGCAGACATACAGATAGACAGACTTCCCGTTGACGGATTTTATCCAAAATTTGATAGAAACCTAAAAAATATGTGTAAAGGTCGCATACCAAATTTCAGCCCTGTAGCTCTAATGGTTTTCGAGTTATTGTGTTGGCAGACATAATTCCAAAATTGTCTAAACATGGAGATTCGTCAAAATCTCGAGTTTGAATTTTTTGACGATTACACTACTTTCTCTTTGTATACTTAGTATACGAGAAAGTAAAAAGACGCATCTAAAAATCAAAAGTAAAAAAGGGAGGAGCTGGTAGTAAAAAAAAAATTAGCAAAGACTCTAATTTTATTATATCTGTTTCTAATTTATCTACTATAGGGAATGCACTGTATCATAGAAAGTGGATATGTTTTTCAGATTCCTAGTGTTTTTTAATTAAAAGTAAAAACTGGATAACTTGATTGGTGCTTTGAAACTGATTTTTTTTTAGTATTTGATAAGGATTCAGATTAGAATATTGGAGAAAGTTTGGAGGGGATATATTGTAAAGTAATAAAATATAAATGTTATTCTCCAAATACTATAAGGGGTAATTCAAAAATATATTTCAAAGAAAGTTCCAATTTGTTGAATGAAATAATATCCATAAAGAATAAACAATCCATTTTTAGGTAATAGAAACAAATATTTCATATGAAATTCTCTCCATGAAATCATGTCCTGGCGATTCTTCACTTGATAATGTATTGAATACTGCAAAATGGCTTGAAAATTTACAAGTATTTAAAAAGGCAATTTTAGTTTCTCAGAATGTGATAAATTCCCATTTAACTTCTCAAGTGGCCAGACTGCCTTTTTCCATCCATTAATCATCTTCAAAGCAGCAATTTCATATTTATATGTATTAAGTTCTCAGATTAAAAAAGGAAAACACTTTTCTGATTACAATTATTCCAGTATATATCAATAAGTGTTGTTTGTCTACTTTCAATGCTCATTTCTCAAGAGTTAAAAGACACAAATTCAAAACTATTAGCTTAAAGATTGTTAAAAGATTTTCATTGATTCACATTGCATTTGCTGTCATTTCTGATGAAAACTATCAGTCTTGCTTCCAAAGGAGACTCATAAAATAGTGTGCATCAGTGATTAAAGCAACTGTTGGGTTTGTCGTAAAAACTAGTTTTATCTTTCCTGAACAATTATGGTAGGTATGCGCTTTCCAATATTTCTAAACTGTTGTCATTAAATTGAATTAATAAAAGCGAAATTAAACAAGGGTATTTATTGTTGCATCATTTTATAGTTCTTTACATGCACCAGAAGGTATATCAGCGTTATTTAAAATTGGTTGAAGATTTTATTTGGAAATTATTATACCCAAGATCTGACAGTGGAAATTTTAACGGATGCTTAAAATCACATTTTTATATATTTCCTAGATTAAACATTTGTCTCTAATTATTTTAATGAAAGCTTATTGTTTTTGCAGGTAGTTGATAATCGAATGAAAAAAATTAAGTATTATGACTCAATGCAAGGTACAGATGATCAGTGCCTAAGAATTTTGCAGTAAGTAGAATCATATTTTTCTGTAGTCTGCTATTAAATCTTATAATTAATACTTGCTGCTTGGCACAAGCTATCTCGAATAATGCATCATTCATTCCCTTAGGCAGAGAGAAGAAATGAGGTCACGTGACACATGCCCAACATTCTCTCCTAAATGAATGAGGAGAAAAGAGTGGTTCAAACATTTCATTCTTGAAAACATGTTGAAATTGACTTATTTTTTTAAAAAAAATACAAAATATCTTTATTTTGTAAAATATATATATATACCGTGTCCTGGTGAAATAAATGGTCTATCCGATTCCGAAATAATTTTTTGTCTGACTTTGCAGTGGTGACTATTTTCATTTCCGACTCTCTCGCTTTGTGTAAAAGGTTGTGCGACCCCTTTGGGGGTCGCAACCACATCTTTTGAAGAAAAGCCGTATATTTTTTATTGTCAAATATATTTCTTTTAATTTAGTGACCCACAAAAATTTTCTCGCAACCCACGGTTTGCACACCATTGTTTAGTACAGAGGGAAGGAAATAACCTGGCGTTGCTTGGGATCCTTATTTTTTCATATGCCTGCCTTCAGTTTATTTTTCTACAAACATAATCTTTTTTTTTTTTTTTTTTCCTTCTAAAAATATCTCCTTTGAATCCTATATTGTTGAATTATAAAACTTTTAAATCAAGCCTCTTTATTACATTTAAAAAATATTGTTTGAATGAAAACGCAAGAGGTTTGGAAAAAAAAAATATTTTGAACAATGAACTGTATAATAAATACAATTTTAAAATGAACAAATTACACTTCCAAAGTTTATAAATTAAAACCGACTCTGACTCCAGCATTTTTAACTGACTCTGGCTCCTTCTGTAGTCTGCTAATAAATCTTATAATTAATACTAGCAATGCGTGCACGGCATTGCCTGTGCTGTCTTGACTTCAACCAAATGGGGAAAAAAACCACTCCCAAATGACATGAAAAAGTTTTTAAAACAAAATAAGAACAAAACATGTGCATTATTTGAATTTAAGAAAACAGTACCGAGTACGTTAATCCAAAACAATAGTAATAAATGCAACAAACCAGCATGCGAAATATGAGAGACAACGAAACATTTTAAGACACTGCCAAAAATAATTATCAAATTCATTCAGTTAATTTATCTTCTCCAAGAAGAACACAACAGTATATGACGTCACCTGCCGCGACGAAGGTCACGCACCAGCCAATGAAATTGTAACAATGAATGATGGGAAAGTTAACTCGTTCCGGAGAATGTCTAGCTGAGAAAACTGGCTTGCAAAAAAACTGTTTGAACTCGTCAAGGAACAATTAATTTTTTAAAAAACGGGGAAAGGTATTTTAACAGTTCTTGTTTTAAATCCAATAGAAATGTTAGAGTTGTAAGCTGAAAAAAAAATGAAAATCATAAGGTTGTTAGAACGTTAGATGCGAGAATTTGAAAAAATTCTTATCAAAAATTACCATGAAAGTGACTATTATTTAAAAATTTCTCAAAATTCAGCAAATTGCGTTAGAAATTCAAAACAAACTTTATTAGACCGAAAATTGTTTGTTCTCTCCGATGGTTCATTGATTGTTTTACAGCGATCGTTAGAAAAGATGCTACAGCCGTAAATGTGCCAAAAATGACCCAAAACATTAAATAAAAAATTTTCTAGATTAAATTTTAAAATTCCGGCTTCAAGGTGCATTGAGTCACCATTACGACAACTAACTGTGTGCCAAATTTCATGGCTGTAAGTGCGATAGATTTGTCTGGACATCGCACACACGCAAACATTGACTTTTATAAGTATAGATTAGAATGTAGTTCTTTAGATCTACCTATTTTTCATTGAATTATATTTATATATTTTAATTCTTTCAAATGTTATTCTTCCTTGGCTTGATTTCTAACCATTTTACCTCTTTTTTTTTTTTAAAGGAACTATTTAGTAGTTGAAAAGAAAGAGAAATTAGGCATTGCAATGGATCCTAGTGCTTATTCGTTAGAAATTGTTAAGGTATGTTTTTTAATCATTTTATTTATTCTCCTTCGAGCTGTCATTCATAATGTTTAATTAAATTTTGTTTCATTTTTTAAAAATATTGCACAGCTAATAGAAAATGCATTTTACACAGACAGTTGTATGTTGCTTCCTCCTGGGCTGGCAACTCAAGGAATTTCTCTGTTAATTGTATACACTATGAAACAAGAAACATTGTATACAAGAAATGTAACCTAAATCACTTATCTTTATATAAAGTAAATAACTTTATGTATGCATGTTTGTTTTCTACAGATTGTTACTTTAGAGGTTTTTTGAATGTGTGAACAAAGAAGTAAAACCCAACCTTATATATACCTTTCAAGGTATATATATTGTTAATATAATTACTATGCTAAAATTAAACATTAAAATATTTTCATCCTGAACAATACTGAGTATTTAAGTTAGTAAAGTTTAAATCAAATCTACGTACTGAAAATCTTAGATTACAATTTTCTTTTGCTTCAGATATGCTTTAAACATCTGGATGACTTGATTGTTAAACATATGGATAAACTTTAATTTGTAGGCATTCCACTTAATTTAATCAAAATTAATTTCTATGTATTAAAGAAATAAAAGAAAGTTAGTAATCTGATCCATAAAACTAAGCAACTGGTAGGCATTCAGCTGAAAGAAGATGGAAGACATCATTTTCACTCTAAACTCCCACCAGCTAGCTACCACAAGTACATGAATTTCAGAATGATTTGTACAAGTCACCTGGTTAATCTAATGCATATTATGATATATCTGTTTAAAGGTGTAGTTTAGCATTCATTCATTGATGGGTGGCTTTGCTGTAGTAGGAATTATTTGCTTTGCAGAGTGGACAGAACCCAAACTTGATGGTATATGATGGCAGGTTTTGTATCATTTAACTGCTTGTGCAATAACAGTGTCAGATCTTTTAGCCCAAGAGTAGATTTTCTGTTGTAAGAATTGTTATGCGGACTGGGCAGAACTCAAATTTAATAGTGTGTGGTGGCAGGTCTTGTAGCAGTTAGTTTTTGTTGTTCTCCTTTAACCCTCTCACATTCATTGATTTTGCAGTGATACCACACATTGGGCATTTTTTTTTTTTTTTTTTACTCCGCGTGGGTGAAACATAGCGTAATTTTTCTTTCATAACTTAAGACCCAGATATATAGGCCAACTTATATAAAATTTCCAGTTCAATACCGTTAGTAGTCACAAAGATATTAGCATTGCAAGAGCTAAATTTTTTTTGATCTGCAAGAGAAACAAAATGATAAGGGTTCTTGCAGAAATTGATATTTCTTAAAATTGATTCTTAGAAAGTAATATTGAATTTTATGAAATTGAATATTCTAAGTACTCGCATGTATTTTAAAATTAAATACATAATTTAAATTGCATTTTGATAACTTATTGGGAGGGAAAATGGCCTGTTACCGTTTATTGAGTTTACTATGAAACCACAAATTTCTGGAAAATAAATAATGCTAAATTTTTTCCTTTACATAGTTATGATCAGCTGCATGTCTAATAATCATTTTTGAAACAAGTGTAGTAATTTTCAAAATGAAACATGTAGTGAACTTGAAAGGGTTAATACAGCTGTAGTCAGCAACAGCTCAATTTGACAGTACATGGAAAAGTAGCAGTGTACCATTATGGACACATGGATGTGAATTTTACCTGGTGCAAGATCCTTTTCTAGAAATAAGCTATATCTAAAGTATGCTGCTAAAATATTTAAAAGTAATTTTGTATATTATACAGAATTTGATTTGAACATTAGTAATCCACATTCTATGCAATAGTACTGTATTTAAGACATAAGCTGTTTACTTTCAGACAGCCCTCTGAATACTTTTCTCTTGAAATATGTATTGCATCATACGAGATGATCTGATTTCTCATAGCTTTCTGCTTACCGTTAACTTGAGCCGTCATTGTCATTAGTAGTCTATTCTAATACGCATTAACAAAAGCAGTCATTTAGTAACCATTTAAAACATACCCAATAAAAGTTCTTAAGAATTCAGTTCCATTCTTTATACTGCTATGACATTTTCACTTTTTTTGCTATCAAAGCAGTCATTTCCAGAACAGTGGGTTTTGATGTCAGTTGTTGAAGAGCTGCTGCATTTCACCATCCATCTGTTTCCTGCTATCAGAACCCAGATATCATTACTGTACTATATAAGTGGTTTTATTCAGGTTTTATTATTTCTGTTATCTTGTATCAAATTAAACCATAACAAAATCTGTTCCATCATACCGTTAGTTAAATAATTTTATTCTAGTTTTGAGTAATTTCAAAATTTTGGTGTGTTTTTAAGTTTTGGTATATGACAGTGATTAAATGAAGAAGTTAGTGTGCATTCAGATATTTTCATTTTAGATATTATTTTCTAATTTAGGATATACCTCAACAAATGAATGGCAGCGATTGTGGAATGTTTACTTTGAAGTATGCTGAATATATTTCAAGGGATGCCCCTATAACATTTTCCCAAGTAAGGAAACATATCAGTATTAATCTCATTATAATTATGATTTTTCGATAATTATTATCTTGTGGCATTTTCTGTGCAATGGCAATTTTACACTTTAATATTTTATGCTCTCCAAAAAGCTTTAAAATGGCATTTGGTAAAAAATTATTTTACAAAATGCAGAAGGATTAAGTCTTGATCCTTTTCGAGATTATTCTCATCATATTTGTAAATTTATTATTTCAATTAAATGAATAACCTCTAGAGCTTGGGTCAGTAAAATGAGGCTTGTGAGTCATATGTAGCTCCTAGGGTTCATACAAATGATTCTGAAGTAAAACTTTAAAACTAAAATAAAACTCATAGTTTCATCTATTAAATCTTTAAAGGATATTATCTACAAAATGGCACTTTTATTTGGCTATATAGGTCTTCAAAAACTTAGGAAATTGAAAGCTCTGTGTTGTATTTTAGCAGATGCCACCATAATATGCTTCTTTACATGCCATGTTACATAATATTAAAATTGCTGACCCATGTTGTAGAGAATCTTATTTATAATGATGACTTTTGAATCTTATTTATGTTTCCTTATCAAAAATGAAATAACTTTCCAGTTTCAGCAAAATGTATGACATTTATTTTAGAAGATTGTTTTACCCTATTCTTTAATTGTTCCAAATTTCATAATATGATTTACAGATTTGTTAAACTATTTACTTAGATATAAATAAGTGATTGATGAAATAGACAAGAATATCATTTATTCCATAAAATGATGAGCACGAATGATCACAGATGTCCTTCATAAGAGAATTGGTGTGAAAAATGAGTCTTGAAAATACAGTCGAAGACGTCATTATCAGCAGCAGATTCAGTGTTATAGGCGTGAAAAATGAAATTTGTTCCCCCCCCCCCACACACACACACTTTTCTCTGAATTTTTTAAAATTCAGAATTAAATGAACTTCAAAAGAACATAAAACTCATTGTTAGGAGTGATGAAGGTTCCAAAAATTAACAGAAAATTCCCTGTCTTTATAACTGTCTATTTGAAATTCAACTAGGTAATGTTCAATTTGATGCCAAATTTAGTAAAAGTTTTAGTCACCAAATTTGGCAACTTTTTTCTCATTATCAAGTAATAAAACATTTCATTGAAGGCTCTTCTATGGCTAATAAAAGTTCTGATTAAGCAAAATACAAAGGCCAAAGAGTTCAAATATTAAAACAGTGATTTTATGTTTTGATGTAGTTTTGCGTGCGTGCTTGCTTAATCTTGCAAAATAGGAACATTAGATTCAAATTAAAGCATGGAGCAGTATCTTCAAAATACTTTTCTAACAATATTTTAACTATTTACCATTGTCAGAGAATTGAAATGTATTGTATTAACTAACATTTTGAGAAATCGGGAACTTCATTTACCATTCATGTAATCTGCAACAGAAAATGTCATACTACCGCAATAAAGAACAAAAGTTCCCATTTAAAAAAAAAAAAAAAAAACTATTGTAAGTTATATGTGTTATTTTTTTGTCTACTGAAACATTAATTTTGCTTAATCTCTTATAGGAACATATGCAGTATTTCAGACGTAGAATGGTCATTGAAATTTTAGACAAGAAACTATTTTAAATATCATAAAGAATTAATGAAATTGTATATAGGACCATGCCTTCATCAAAGCTCCATTGTATATAGGACTGGACATTTCATTCAGTACATTTGTTTGGTTTTTTTGTATTGCTAATAAGTTAAGTGATATTAATCATGCTTTGGAATCTTCCTTCAATTATTTAATACTATATTTTCAAATATTTGTATATTGTAAATAACTAATCTTCAATAGTTTGCCATGGAAGTTTGTATTTTGAAAAGGTTGTCTGAATCTGAGGCTCACAAATGAAAAAAACATGCAAACTTTGGTCCTGCCATTTTTTTCTTAGTGTGGGGACAAATAATAAAAATCTTTCTTTAAAAAAAATTGTGTTTTATTTCTGGTTAATATTCTTTTCACTGAAATATGCATCTGTGTTAAAACTACGTCTTGGAACACTCTTTATTCTTTCAACCTTTTGCAGACAGGTACGGCGTATAATGTACGTCACAGTTCACCTATCTCGAGGTGTAGGAAATCCAGTTAACGAAGAGGATAGCAGCTAAAATTCGGACACAAATGTGTATATTTTCCATCTATTCAAACCACTAATCTTATTACACTATGAAAAATAAAGTTTTATAAAATTAAATAAGCACAAAGTTGGGAAAAAAATGGGATGGCATATAAATTGCATCAACCTGATGAGAGTGTTCTAAAAAGTTACCTGGGTACAAAGGGTTAATTTCAATGTGATGTCTAGTGTCTATTCTTTACATTCACTTATTTCAAATACAGTAATTGATTGATCAGTTAACATTATTTTTGAACAGATCATCAGTTTACCATAGATTTTTATGGAAATTGTATAATTTCTCATTTTTTATTTAAATGTATTGACAATTACACTTTTTTTCTTTGAAGTATAGTATTTCATTCTCTTCTCTTTATAGGGCTTATTATGATAACACATTTTTGAACATCTGGATTGTGATCACTTGCTGCATTATTTTTATTTTAACTGTTTGTTTACTACATAATTTTATTTTTATAAATGAATGTTTCCCTTTCTCAAAGTTTTTAGGAAGTTCCATTTTTATGTTTATTTAATTTGGGAATGACTCCCTGCCCTGTAGAGCACCAACACACGGATAAGACACATTTCTTATTAGTAACGATTCTCATTAAATAATTATACATGTAAATTTTGGGGTGAGAAAAGACTTTTTTAAAAACTATTGAATAATTGGAATGTTAACCAAATTATGTGCATTCCATGAACCGTTCTGTTGGCAGCTCTTCATCTTTAACACATGTTAATATACATATTTCAAACTTAAATCTAATATGAGGATGTTTTGGATAGTAAAGATATGACACATATAGATGGGAAGAAAACTTGTTGGTAATGCTGGATTTAACCACTTAACAGTTTTGCCCATATGGTATTCGGGCACTGCGAAAGGGGACTTCCCTGATTTGCCCGAATGCCGCTCAGGGCAGGTCATTTTTCTAAGCCAATCCACTAATTTTCCCTGCTTTTTCACTTTCTTCGCAATGTTTCTAGCAAATAGCTCTAATGAATGGTAAAACCAGTTTTTAGGTCCTTTTTCCCCCTACATTTAAAAGTTAATAAAATCAATTTGAGTGCAAAATTGCTTAATTTTGGACTCAATATGGCAGAAGAAAAGAAACTGTGTTAAATGGTTAACCTTGAACCTTTCACTTTCCCCTTGTGCTTGTTTGCCATTCCCATGATAAATTTAGTGGGAATAGTACAGCTTTACAATGGTTGCAGAGATTCTGAATCCTGCCAAATGAGAAGTGTGATTCGTCATAAATTCTCTTAATGCAAAAGGTGGATATTCACAAAGAAATTGTTTCCATGTTGTTACTAATCCCTCTGTCTAGCGGCAGCTAGACACCATCCATGAGCCCACTCACCCTCAAGAAATCGAGAGCAAGCAAAGGATCCGTCTCAAAAGTCTCCCTAGATAGGCGAAGACAAGAGAGGATGTGCTCTGGGGACGCACTCGCTACTCCACACTTTGCGCAGACCGGAAAAACTTTGTTACCGTGGCTGAAGGAGCAACTCCTCAGGTGACCGCTGACAAATCTGGACAGCGCCGTCTGGTCTGCTCTGTCACAGGAAAGGCCAATGGAGCCACCAGGACTGCTCCGCTTATACCAATCATGGGATGGAGGGACCCTCCACGTCTTTAAATCTTTGTTTTTTCTGATGGAATAAATCTCGTCAAATGTTAAGGAGGGGGTTGAACACAAAGGTTCAGCCGTGCCCTGCTTCGCCAAATTGTCAGCAACCTCGTTTCCATAAATATCCACGTGGGAGGGTATCCATTGGAGGTGCACCTCATGATCCACGCCTATATGTCTAAGTAATTTGAGTATAGATATGCTAGTACGATCGCCCACGTTGTTCCAGTCTTTCAAGTGTTGTATTGAACTTCGACTGTCTGATAATATCCATACCGCCCTGTAGTTGTTTTCATTCAAAATGGCCTCGAGTCCGGCCTCAATAGCCAACAGTTCACTTCTAAACACCGAGCAATTATCCGGGTTTCTCAATTTAATTTTTCTGACTTCTCTGGGAGTCTTAATATATATCCCACTCCCGGATTGATTTTCTTCATTTTTGCTCCCATCTGTGTAAATCTGGATATCCACTCCAGGGATTTCGTTGATTAACTGGAGCGCCATCTGCTTCATGAGAGCCGGAACTGTATCAGCTTTGTTTACAGCCTGCTGTAGTTCTGTATGGAAGAATACTCCCAATAGTCCTTCCGATGGATTAATACAATTTTTTAGGGAGTGACATTCAACCTCCCGGCTAATTAGATTCAACTCTGTAGCTAGGCTCATAGGACTGTTTTTCTTCAACCTTTGGTTGCTCTTCCACCCTCGTAAAAACAACGAGGTGCGATTGTGAGAACCGTAGCTTATAAGTTTGTTAAAATATTTCTCCAAGCCAGTTCCTCCTCTGAATATCAATGGCTGCAAATCTGCCTCATACAATACAATTTTATTTGGACAATTGTTTCTCAATCCTGTGATGATGCGAGCCGCACTCAGCTGCACTCTTTCGAGCTTCTGTAAGTTGGAATCAGAAGCGCAAAAATAAACAGGCAATCCATATTCCAAAATAGGTCTAATAAGGGCAATGTAAGTAGTCCTAAGTGTTTCAGCATTAGCGCCCCAATCTCTACCCGAAATGTATTTGAGAATATTAAGTCTTCTTCTACTCTTAGGGATCAAGCTTTCTATATGTTTATTACAGGTGAATTCGGGGTCTAATAAAAACCCCAGATATTTAGGATGTTTTACGGTACTGATATTTTGTCCATCGAACCTAACTCTAGGTTCGTAATTATACAATTTTTTGTTTGTTGTAAAAAAAACTGACATATGACTTATTGGCATTTAAGATTAGTTTGTGATGATCAGCAAACTCTCTTAGGTCTCCCAAGGCCAAATTCACATCGGACTCAATCTCTTCCACTTGAGCTCCCGATTTCCATAAAACTATATCGTCCGCAAATATCCCAACCTCACACCTTCTGGTTAGTAACTCCTCAATACCAGTCAGATAAATGGCGAAAAGAATAGGGCTCAACACCGACCCCTGAGGGACACCCTGGCTTATTTTATAGCTGTCAGAGAGGGTATTATTATATAATGAGATTTCTATCTCTTTAAGAAATATTACGTAAAACATTTAGCTGTATTTTTACTTCAAAAGAGATTCTATAAATATGCAGTGGCCTTTAAATCTAATCGAATACTAATATGATTATTTTATGTAACAACTTTTAGTTGATTAAATCAGAATCAACAATATTTACGGCTAACAGCATTTATTATTTTAAGTGCAACAAAAATATTAAAAGCACAAAGTTACTAATACAACTTTAAAAATAGGAAAATATTTACATGCTCATTTTTAATAACAGCAGCGTGAATCAGCCAGCAAGCGAAAGCAAAGAGGATGAAAGGACAAAACAAAAATGCTTTCAATCGATTTTATACAATCTTCTGGCGATCACGTGAGAAAGATTTGCATAATCATTTGCATACAATGTGGTAGTTACGACTCGGAAACATAAATATCGGAATCTTATGCTAATTAGATGATCGCATCTAATTATAATTCAATCTTGCACAAAACTAATACAGCACGAGATTATAGACTTTAATTTATTATTTATAATACTGATATGTTTATAGATTAAGAGAAATGTGTTTAATGATTAATAAAAACAATTTCTCGGGAATGAACAGAAGCGAACTACGCTTTTGTTTATGTAGGCGTTTATCGCATACATTTGAAAACTTTAGGTCAGGAAAAACCGAGGAAAGGTAAATATAACATATTATAATTAATTTATCTTTTTCCTAACATTATATTTAACCCTAATGCCTCGTCTCCCCAGGAAGTCGTGGATCCATGCCAGTGCCCTGCCATTGATCCTTCCATATTCATGCAGTTTGATAATCAGTTTGTGCTTCCATACTCGGTCAAAAGCCTTTGACAGGTCCAAGAAGACCGCTATAGAATGATTTGTAGGCTTATTGTTTTGTGCATCCCTGATCTTCTGGCACATATAAAGGACCTGGTCTGTGGTGCCATGACCTCTCCTAAATCCGTACTGGGCCCCATCCAATAGGTCGTTCAAATCGAGAAAGTATTTTAGCCTAGCCAGAATCATTCTCTCCATTATTTTACAGATGATACTCGTAAGGGCTATAGGTCTATAGCTTTCTGGTGAGCCAGCCTCCTTTCCTGGTTTTTTAATAGGGATTATAATGGCTCTTTTCCAATCCCTTGGAAGTCTCCCATCTCTCCATGATAGGTTAAAGATGTCCAATAAACTCTGCCTTCCAACTGGTCCCAGATGCTCAATCATTCGTCCATGCAACCCATCCGGGCCAGGAGATTTAGTCCAATCCATCTGGGACAGGGCCTGCTCCAGCTCCTGCAATGAGAATTCCTTGGTAAAAATGACCTCTTTAGAGTCAGTGGTACGGCAACCGTGGGCCACTGCTCTAGCCTTCCTATGAGTGTGCCTATCCGTCTCCGAGAAATCCAGCGAGCTAATCTTTTGGTAATGTATCGGCTGCGTCTTTATCATTGTGAGTCATATAACCTGCAGAGTCCAGAATTGTATTCTTTCTTTCCGACATAATATTGAAGTCTGACTTGGAGCCAAGTCAGACTTCTACCCTTTGGGTGCTCCTTAAAAAGAAGCTGCACAATCACCCTTAACCATGAGCTTTGCAATTGTTTCCATTTCTGTGAGCATTATTTTGTTACATTTTGTTGATTCATAATGTGATTTCTCTAGAGGTAGGACAGATGCAAAATAGGTAGGCCTTCTGTGATCTGTGGTGCATTTTTTCAAAGAATGAGAAAGCACTTAGAGGAAATAGGCATCTCACATTGAAAAAATTGTGTAGCATTATACTGGAAGTGTTCGCATACACAGAAACAGTTTCTTTGTGAATATCCATTGTTTGCTCACCTTTCGCATCTAGAAAACATGACAGAGTGCACTTCACATTTGGTGGGGTTCTGAATCGCCGCAGCCTGCAAATCTGCATTAAAATTTTTGTTAATGTGTTGGGGAAGGGGGGTTGCTCACGCGAACAAAAACTGCATCATGTGAAAATTTTGCGTATGGCTCTAATGCGAAAGAGTTTCGAATTCATGAGATATTGCATAATCCTGCCGAAAATTATATATCGTCTGAGATATGTATCAGCATTCTGCTGCACTTTGGCGCCAAAGTTTAGCATTGGGAGGAATGGCTGAAGGTTGTATTCTTTTCCTTCTAATTTCATCCAATCAGAATTCATTCCGAATTCTTGATTGGATGAAAGAAAATCATCGACAAATTTCTTCCAATTCGAATTTCGCGAGAAAAAAATATCTTTAGCTCTCCATGAAGGAAACTATTTTATTTTTGTGTTCTTTTTAACTTTCTTTTCGTCTTTATTTCGATTTCATTTTTGTTAATTTTCATTCCCTAATGTTTGTCTGCCAACACAAACATGGCACATTTGTGCGGATTTCAGCATTTTTAATATCTCAAGCACTTTTTGTATAAATTGATTCATTTATTGTTCAATTAATCATACTTATTTTATTTCTCGGTGTTTAGGTTTGACACGATTCCGTATTTATGAAGTTCAGCTTTTTTTTTTCCCCAAGCCTGTGTCATATCTGTATATATATCCAAAATAACATCACATAAAATTGTTTTAATACAATTATTTTTAAAAGAGTTCAGAATTGTCTCAACATTAACAAAATATTTTGGAAAGTTACACTTAAACATGTTTATTAATTGGTATATTGATAAGTTACAGATTATAGCAAAAGGATTATTAAAATGTGTTGATTCATAGGAACTGAATTGCTTGCACAACTACTTAACTTTCAGATGACAAGATGAATCTTAGCAGTGGATCACACTGGATCTTTCAAGAAAAATACATTGGATAATTGAAACTGAATATATCACCAGAAAAATATTAATATGAAGAAGATGAAATAAACCCATCAGGCAAATTAATTTTCCTTCATGCAAAAGAAACTGCAAAATTCTGCTGCTAGTGGTTCACTCACTTTAAATTTTTCCCACCCCTCTGTCTGAAACACAGCATTTGAGTGTGACCGAATGAAGTCCATCGCTTCCATTTTCAAACGTTTATCATTATGGCAATGAGCAAGCTGCAAGATCTGACACACATTGTCAGCTGTGGCATTATTAATAATTTTGCATGCACATAAGTGCCTCAAGTCCAACACTTCACACTTATCTGCAGCATAGTACAGATCAAACAGTTCCTTGAGGTCATCTTTCTCAACGAAGTCTGCCGTGTACAAAAACTGAATAAGCTTTTTAACTGTATCAAGAGATAAATCGGCAATGGTAACAGAGTTCTGCACACGTTCTCTCATTCCGCTGTCGAACATTTTCTTGAAATATGGGGATCGGGAACACAGAATTGACCAGTGAGCAGGAATCCGTTCATCGCCAACCTGCAGAGAGACATCCGAGTTGACAGGATTTTCTAGCATCGTCTTGAAGTCCTCCCTCATCTTTCTTCCGGGTTCTGTATCGCATTTAAAGCAATTTATTTTTATTCCTATAACTTCCTTGATATTTACCCAGAGATCGATGATCAGTGTGTCATTGGTTAAAGTATCAAACCTTGTTCTGTTTGGTACTCTTCCAATCACATCCGTATCTTGGTCTTTTTTGAGCGAGAAATTAATTTCATTTTCTTCGTGGAGTTTTATATTGTTGCAATCATAAAGAAGTAGCTTTCGCACAATTTTGATTTCCGTAGCTGATTTATTGCAAATGTACACAAATAAGTTTGTGTCGCTTTTCTTGAAAGATATACAGCATAGGCATTCACATGCAAGGTAGAAATCTGGGCCAGTCACTATTGTATCCTCTTTCAGTTTTGAAACATTCTCAATTGTTGATCTTATTTCATGCATTTTCGTTGTCATTCTAATGCTGCATTTCATCATATCGCTTCTGATAATTTGACCCTTTTGCGGCATTTTTGTTTCTACTTTCCAGGGCTGATCAGATGATTCTATTAAAAGGTAAAACAATAGATTAAAATATATTTTAGCAAAAATCGTAAAAGTGTGAACATTGATAATAAATATTTACATATTTGATTTTACTCATGCTCATAATATATTTTAATTTTTGATGAATGTTAAGGAATTTACTTTCGGAGGATATTCATTTTGGATAAATTTCTTTATCAGATTGCTTTCAGTGCTTTACAACTTTTGATTTAACATCTTGATTTTTGCTACAAAAAAAAAAAAAATTTTCTAGGTTTTTTATACACTAATTAAAGTATGTTTTCAAACTCCTGTATTTTTAACATTTTCTACATTTTACTTGTTAAGCTACATGATAATTCATTATTATAAATTTTATAAAATTGTCTAATCAATTTTTTCCTCTCAAATTCACTAGCAAATGGTGTTTTTCATATTGAATTTAAATTTAATTAAAATAAATTGATTAACAGAAAATTAAGTTCTGACAGTATTAAATTACTATTTTGTCATCGGGAACACACAACTGTACAGAATTTGCAAACTCTAGTTCATCAAGGAATGAGTAAAAATTCAATTAAAAGATTCCATCTTTACAAACTTGAATCAAGTTAAGTTAAAGAGTATAAAAAACCATTTTTGGAATTATGTCCGTCTATCAGTCTTTTTGTGAGCAAGATTACTCGAAAATGGATCGAGCTAGATGGATGAAATATGGAATGTGATTTTACACCAAAATTGTAGATTTCTATCAAATTTTGGATGAAATTCGCCAAATTGAAGTCTCTCCATCTGTGTATATGTGAACAACTTATTCAGCTAAACAGATGAAATTTGACTAATTGTTTTAACACCAGACTTGTAGAGCTGTATTAAACTTTGGATTAATATGTCAAAGGGTTGATTGTATGTATGGGAACCAGTGGCATATCATGATTAAGTGGCGCCTCAGGCATAATATTTTTCGCTCCCATTAGTTATCAATCCCTTTTAGTGCAAGGATATTATATGATGTTTTTTGATATTCTAAAAATTATGAAGGTAACGTTGCAACACTGTAGTTGTAGAACATCTGGTGCTCTACAATATTGCTGCATTTACTGGTGGGCATTAAAGGCACTAAGCTTTGTCTCCTAAGTCTGAAGCCCAAGGCATCTAAGCCCCATAACCTTCCCACCGGGGGACACCACAAGTTCACAGACGAGAAGCCATTGGATAAGTAAGAGGGGCCTTGCTTCCCTGGTGCGTATAGTTGATGGCGCTACCAGTGATAGTATGTACCTCCTTCGGAAGGGGTCAGTAGGCTATTAGGACTCCGGCCTCAGTACTCGAGCTATTGTAGCGGCTGTCATTCAGTTTTTCCCAGATGCTATGGCAGGGTGAGCTGATCCAGGTTTCTGATTACCCTCCCTCCGTCGATATGCCCCCGATGAGAATGTGGACAGCAAGTTAGAAAAATAAGTTTCGATATGTGATCTTTACATCAAAATTGTAGATCTGTGTCAAATTATGGGTTAAATATGTCAAGAAGTAAATTGTTTATCCACATGCATGTAAATACGATAACTTATAAATTGAATGAGTTAGCTAAATGAAATCTGGTTTATGGTCTTAACACCAATATTGTAGATATATGTCAAATTTTGGACCTAGTCGGTCAAAGCAAAGAGGTCCAATATGCATATTCAATTTTCTGCATTATACTATGAAGGTAACAGAAATCCAATATATTGTGGAAGTATATAAGAAAGTTGAAGGGAATCCATTTCTCATGTGTTTCTGATGGAATTTTGTGCACTTACAGTCAAAAGATAATTAAAGGGGATTCCATGCAAAAAAAGTGAAAGTGGCCACTTTTGTGATGGTTGACACATGTGTTTCCACTCATCTTTTGTCTAAAAAAGATGAATGGCATTAAACAACTTTTGGCTTAAATATGGGGGTGATTGATCAATGAATGGAATCCATTCGAAACAATTTTTTTTTTTTTACCCAACCATCAATTCACCATACATCTTATTAGACTAAGGTGAGGTAAGTAGGTACTGATTTTACAACATGATAAATTTAACATGAGTTCATCTGTTTCTACTAGTTATAATTTCCCTAGTTTATGCTATTATAATATATCAAAATGTCCAGAGAACTTGACCCTGTTAACTAGCATATAAAATTTCATGAAGTAAAAAACAAAACAAAAAAAAACTGAATTTCTTTTAATTAATTCGAAATTTAAAAATTCTTGAAACTTGCTTAAATGTAAAAATTTATAGTCACAGGTAACCCAGCTTCCCATCTTGTTGGAGTAACTTGGCACTCCCCTATTATCTTAATTTCTAACAATGGAGGAGAAACACAAAATTAAAGATTTGTTTAAACAATGAAAATGATTTTAATTTCATTCCAACAATGAAATGTATTGTTGTAAATTATGGACAAAAAATATTTTCAAAAATGTATTAAAATTAGACAAAAAAAATGTACGGCATCTTAATTGGTTTCACTAAAAAGATCAATTTTTGAATTTTCAGATGGTGTCAAAATAATTTCCATACTATAATATTTTCGAAAATTACAGAGGGGAAAAAAGCCAAAATTTTACTTAATTTTAATTAAATTTTTTTAAAAAAATAGATCCGAGGTGCACATTTTCACTATCCAAAAATATTTGTGCAAAATTTCTTAACTCTAGGTCAAACAGTCTGTGCTGCAGAACGCCAACACACACAGATGCACACAAATTCTCCTTTATTAGAAATAGAGCTTGAATTGTTTATTTCAGAATTATTATTATCTATTAAGTTATCATTCGTAATTTATGAAATTATGCTGCCGACTAAATAGTGTAAGGAATAAGAAAATTTAAAGATAGACACATAAGCTGTATTTCAGAAAGTAGTGAAAGATTTTATATCATTTTTCGTTAGCTTCTTTATTGATTCATTCTTTTCAGTTCCTGAATATAGTGAAGCACTGTTTATACATTTCCCATTTATACTTCATTTCATCAAAGCCCCGATTCATTCTGATGATATAATGCTTCGTTTATATGACATGACAACGAAATTATTCACAATTGATGAAATTTATAGAAGACAAATTGTCTGGTGCTAATTTAAGCAATGATGAAGTTATTAAACCTCTCTTTTGAGACGCAATAGACTCCATTTAAAAACTTTGAATTTCTTTGTTTTGTCAAAAGAATAGTGAAAAAGCATTCAATGAACTAAATTCGATTCATAGTGCAGTACTTAATACTCGTAGACAATCAGCAAGTCAGGTGATGGTTTTTATTACTAGTATGCACATAAATCGTTTCAGATATGTATAATTAGTACTCAAGATATGCAATAAAGGTATGACTTTTCTCACTTTTAGGATAAATGTTTCATTTAAAAACTTAATTACTGATTTCCATACTATGTAATATTATACTAGTACTACCTTAAAAAGCTTTAAAATTAATACTTTAAATGAATTTACATTAGTAGCATTAAATTTGTAATAAGCAAAGTTGTTTATTAAATTTCGATTATATGTCTTTTCATTTATACGTCGATTTATGTCAGTCCCTTGAAAGACATATAAATGGTATTTGATTGTACTTCATTAGACAAACTGGTACAAAATCTGAAACTTGACCAGCATAGCTAAAGGGGAGTGGTCCGCCTCGGGCGGCAAAATCAAACATTTAGGAAAACAATTTTATAGTTACAAAGAGCAGTGGCACTAGCTCAATCCCATCAAATACACAAAATAATAATTTAATTAATTCGAATTTTTTGCATTTTGTCCTTAAAAGGCGACATGTGAACGAAAAACTGATGCACGGTTTCACAACCTATCCACAGAGGCATTGAGGGCGTCAAACAACAAATTATGTTACTAATCACATGGTTTGGATTTTATTTTTAGGTTTATGTAACCTCTATGTAGCATGTAAAGGAAGGCTGTGGTAAGTTTGCCCCGGGCGGCAAAAGTTGCAGCTATGTCACTGAATCTATTTCACTGATAAGAGAATGGAATGGTAGAAACTGGCATGAAAAGTCAGATTTGTTATATATCTTTGAACAGAGATAAAAGATTTCTTTTCGATCTAAGCAGTTGACAGGCGAGAGTGTCTCTGATAATCATCTCTTTTCTCATAGTTGAGGGTAGGAGTAGCTTGTCCATTTCAGCTACAAGCAATTGCCACACAAATGGTACACAACTTTAAAAAATTTTTATGGGGAAGATTTGACCATTTTCATCAGTCCTGAATTTTTGAGAGTGGATGTTGACGGTTTTGGAGAAGTCACTAACGACAGTATAATTTTCACTGCCTTGATGGTAGTGATACAGAGGAACAGAATTGGCAATGAAACTATTGCTCATTGAGATACTTTCTTGGCAGGAGTTGAAGTTTGGAAGGTGGAAGAATTGGTTTAGAAGCATGTTTCATTTTTCAATAAAAAAACGGAATAGGTTACAATGAAAAGTAAAAAGAAGCAAAACAAAAGCTGACAGGAACTACTGAAAATCAGAGCAAATAATGCTTTGCAACGAGCCAAACATCTTGCATATTTATAGGAAATAATTTAGGAACTATAAAAAAAGTAACAGAATATTATTGGTTGAAAAAGAATAATAATATAAATTCTGAAAAGTAATAGGTAGAATGTAAAATACTATCTTTCGTTTACCAAAGAGTAATGTTGTTTAAATAAGGTTTTGTTATCAAGTACTAGAATAGTGTAATGTTTACAAATTCCATTCTAAAGGTTAAAATGATTATAATAGTGCAGAGACGAGATTAGATTAATCTTCTTCATATTTCGTATGACGATTGCAAATGAGTTTTAAATGTCCAAGACAAAATAACTATGACCGAGAGAAGGCAGACTAATCAATGATAGTATTGTGTAAGATGTGAAAAGAAATATGCAGAATGCCTAATCTATTTTATTTATCTTTATTTGTGGTACTTAAATTAAGAATATCTAATCAAGTTTTCGAGACTCAGTGGTTATAATCCTTCAATTATAACACTCAATTCTGAAGTTGATAACAACACAGATTTTTTTAGTATTGGCCAGTAAACAAACAAGGTGAAAAGTAGTGTATATATCCAAACACTTAATTGAAGCTCTATTTCAGTTTCTTTTAATAATCTAAATGGCCTGGGTGCTTGAATCAACCATACTGATACGGATAATGGGTATCTTGTGCCAGAATTGGCCTCAATGTTAAGTGAATGGGGAGTGTATCAGAAACGGCATTTCATTTGTTCTAATATTAAAATTAAATTATAGGCAATATCCAAAACCAAAATCTAGGTTAATATCGAGACAGATTTTTTTTGTTTTCTGAAAATTTGAAAAAGTACACTTAGCCAATTTCTGAAATTAATGATTCAATTACTTAGAGAAATGGTATATTAACTACTTCACAGTCAGGATACAGAAAAATTCTTTCCCTTTCTGACCACTTCCAACATGTCTTGCCCATAAAAATACAATTAACTTTTAATTTATTGTTCAAAACTTCAACAACTTTGGGAGTGAATGTATGGTCGAAATTTCACATACATTTACTAGTAAATAAAAATCTCTTAATTACTAAATTAATCATGATGTGCAGCATGAGAAAACAAAGCATTTTTAAATCGACTTTTAAATAAATATCAAAATTAGCATTTTTATCTATTAAATGTTGCTAATTATATCAAAACTACTGGGACAGCTTTAGAATTAATGGTTTAAATATATTTTACAACTGTTACTGTTTTACTTATCGAAGCTTTGTAAAAAGCTTAGAGTGTCATTTCTAAAAGTCATATCTGTAATCATATAGACCAAAGTAATGTCTTATCCTTATTAATTTTATGAGCATATCAATAGAATTTTTTTCTCCCCCTCTTATTGTTTCATTATAATATATGGTAATTTCTATACGTAGTTTCCTTCTGTTTCACATTTCATAATTTCATTTTGACTGGGAAATATAAAATAATCAAAAATTTTTAAAAAAATTCGCATTGTCTTATTATTGATAAAGTACATTATTTAAGGCAAGAAAAAAAAAAAAAATCAGAGACAAACAGTTTTAAATATTGAAACCTTTAAAGATGAAGCTTGAACATAATTTGGATGTATTGAAACTGAATGTTTCAGTAAAAGGTTAAACCACATTCTTGGAATTCTAGAATTGTTGGACTTTGTTTTTACTAGTACAAAAAAATTTCCGACTTTTACTTTTCCTGTTAAATTATTCAAGCATGTTTGTTTTGAAGAAGGTAATTTGCATTTAAAAAAAATGAAAATATCTTTCATCTCTATAAAAAAAATGTTTGTCTTTTGAGGGATATTTTACTTTTTCAATGAATATTTTGTCAGTAACATAGTATTTTTTACATGCCTTTTTTTTCTTTTTTTTTCTTAACTAGCCTTATTTGATGTTTGTAAAGATGGAATTTTCATTTGCATCTTGATGTACTAGTGTTCTAAAATTTTGAACAATTGTGTCCCAGATAGCAATTTTAGTTTGCAGCAATCTTGCTCTGGAAGCTTGTAGCAAGTTTGACACAGCAAGAATGCAAGCTAGAAACAACTTATTGCAAATGAGTTAGCCCCTCAGACAGCAGAACTCAGAGGAGAAGATAGATTGCGCTAATAGACTGTGCATCTACACGTTTTATTTTAAACTTGTTTTCTTAATTTCATTAATTTTTAAAAATTTTGAGTCGAGAATATGATTTGAAGTCAAAGAGAGAGCGATTTTCACTAATAACTACGTTTTCTAGTAGAATAAATTATGAAAATAGGGTTCAAAAGTAATTACTTTTAAAAATATGGGACAAAATGCAAGTTATTTTTTTAACAAACATTGACTTTTTTAGGTTTAATTTTGTTTATGAAAGTTAAAATTTCAACATTAAGAAAAAGGCGATATATAGTTTTCTTTAAAGTGTGAGTTCTATATTTAGTAAAAAGATGGAGAATTTTATTTTTTTTTTTTTATAAAAAGACCTAGTTAGTTTTTTACAAATTATCATTGATTTATTGAATTAATAAAAAGAAGGATGGTCTAGGAGATACTATTGAAAATGTTTTTTTGAAACAGAGATAAAGATTAAAATCAGATATATACAACTGTATCTAGGTCGTGGTGTGTAATTGTGCCGTATCGACCTTGCAGCGAACTTGTTTTGCAATTGTGGTGTGAAGTTTATCATAACAACTTCCCAGCAAACTTGTTTTTCAAGTGGGTTGGTCAATTATGCTTTGTTACTTTGCAGGAAGTTTGATACAAAGCTGATGCATCAAGTTTGTCATGACAAGCTAATATTAAGAAAAATCACACTTACTGCAAGTGTGCATGCTATCTGGGATGTTCCTCAGGACAATACAATATTTTATTGTTTCAGAACTTGATTACCAGTTAACTGATTAATTTAAATCTTGATGCCATCTGGTAGTGAATTTCAGAAAAATTCATAACAAGATTCTGTGATGATTATAGTAATTGTCTACTAATCGATTAATTTTAATTAGATTTCATTTGAATAGTGTCATCTGGTAGTGAATTTTAAGATACCATAACTTCTATAATAATGAACTATATAATATGACAAAACCATTCGAGTCTTTAAAAGTTTTTAAAGATTCAAAAGAAGTAAATAATAAAAAGTTTTTAAACACATTTTTATTTCTGTACTAAAAATTATAAAGTAATATCTTTTAATCTAAAATCTGGATGTTAAAAAAGAAAATTGTAAAAGCAAGAGGCACTATAAGTAACTAAATCATAATGAATATGATGAGAAAGGAAATTCCTAAGCATTTATTAAAAATTAAAATATATTAAAATTTCAAATTAATTTATTTTTCATCAGAGCCTTACCTTTTTACATCCATATTTTGTTTTGATTGTGACCATTATACCTCATTTACCTGTGACCACTGTACTTCACCCTTTTGCGTCTATGTTTTGTTTTAACACCCATAATTTAAATGAAATTTTAATGTACTACCTTTTAGTACACGGTAATAAAAAGTGCGTTTTAAAACACTTTTTTCAAAAGATAATATTTACACACATAAAAATGTTTACATATATGTAATATGAAAAATATAAAGTAACACATACATAACAAAAAATGGTAAAATGCCAAATGAACAGGAACTTACATATGCATTAAAACTGCTTAGATCTGAAATCTATGAGTGCTACCATCTGAAATTAAATAATAATATATTATGAGAATAATCTTTCAGAGTTGCAAGATAGTGATGAAAAATATTTCTCTAGGATGAAATAAATGCTGCACATGCTCACAAATTCAACAACCTGCAGCAACTTGTATAATATAAAATAAGATAACTATTTTAAAATCATTTTTAATGTCAAAGAAACCTACACTTGTTATATATTTATTAAATTTCATTTTGTACATTGTAGACCGTAACAAAAATTCTTTAGAGCAGAATGTCAATAAAAGTGGAACAAGATATATGAAAGACATTAACTTAACTTGGAAATCTGCTAGGTAAATCATAATATATCAGATTTGATTTGTGTGATGATAGCGCCATATTTGTTCTTGGCTGCAAAAAGTGAGGATCTAGTGCAGCTGAATATAGCATACAAAAATATTTAAATGTCTATATAATCATGAAAGTTAACAGACAAAATAATTTTTCTTCAAAGAGAAACTGAGAATCTGTGCTGCTAGTGGCTTGCTAGCTTGAAACTTTTTCCAGACGTCTGTTTGAAACACAGCATCCGAGTGGAATTTAATGAAAACCATTGCCTGCAATTTTAAATCTTTATCGTTATGATGATGAGCAAGCACTAAGATTTGCAATATGTTGTCAGTTGTGGCTTTACACATAATTCTGAATGCACATAAGGTTCTCAAGTCCATTACTTAGTACCTATCTGAAGAATAATATAAATCAAACAATTCCTGGAGACAATCTTCCTCGCTTAAATCTGCAGTGTATAAAAACCGAATAAATTTTTGTAACTTTATAAAGAGATAAATCAGTAAAGGTAACAGTGTTCTTTCATTCCACTGATGAACATCTTGAAATATGGGGATCGTAGACACAAAACCGACCAGTGTGCAAGAATCTGTTCTTTGCCTATTTGCAGACAGACGTCCCAATTGACTGAATTTTCCTGCATCATCTTGAAGATCAGCTTTTTCCTGGACTCTATAACATATTGAGATAAATATATTTCTGTAGTAATCTCATCTCTCATACTAATAGACAAATCAATTATCAGTGTGTTGTTTGGTAAAGCATTGAATCTGCTGTGTTCTACACTGCTTATGACATTGATATCACTGCAAATAAAGGGCTGTAAAAATGTCTGCATCCTTATCCTCATGGAATGCTTTCTCATTACAATTCAAGAGAAACATTTCTCTCTATATTTGGATTTCAGTGTCCAATTTGTTGTGCACGTGTACAAATAAATCAAATTCATTTCTTTTGAAAGCTACACTTGCAAAATAAGTGGAATTAAGATGGAAATCTGGGCCAGTGAGTGTTGTATCAAACGCTACTTTTGAAACATTCTCAATTATTCATCTAATTCGGTGTATTTTTGTAGTAATCCAAGTAATGGCATTGGAATCAATACAGCTTGTCATCATGTTGCCACTTCTGATCTTTTTACACTTTTGACTCATTTTTCTGCATAGTATTAGAGGAACTTGAAATAATCTTTTTCATAAATTGATTCATTAGAATAAAAATGCAGTTCAGAACAGTTACTCTCTAATAGACATAAAGGCTTATCTGTGTTAACCTCAGACCGAGAGGCTAAATGTTGAGTTTTCTTGATTTCAAATATGTGTGAAAGAGACAAGATACTAATCGCAATCAAGTCCTATTTTTCAGTAATTTTAACTTTGATTTCAATATATTTTAACCTTAAATTTAAAACTTATGAATGTTTGAAATAAGTTTCAAATCAAAATGCTTCTTTTGCAAGTAGTTACTTAAACCTTGTCTGCCCTTTTTAATTAAATGAAATTTATATTTTTTAATAAATTACTTATTACATAATAAAATGTAGCTTAAATTTTAGAGAATTATTAATTAATATACTTTGAATTAATTTTCTACATTGAATAATTTTTCAGTATCAATAAAAGGCATCTTTAAATGGATTTTCTTTTCTTTCTTTTTTAATGACAACTAGGAATGTAACAAATATTCGGCAACCATTCGGTATTCAGCCTATTTGGCCCTTTTTCCGATACTAAACAGATATTGTCGAATAATTTCAGGATAATAAATTATTTTTAAAATGTGCTTTTACAAAGAATATTGTGCAGATTTACATTTCAGTACATTTATAATAAAAAAATCTCCTAACATTTACTCAATTTTAAGTAAATTTGGTGTATTAAATAATGTTATATATCATTTATCATTGTAAAGCCTGAAATTATAATGCAAGAACAATAAATTATCAGCACTTTCAGGGAAAAGTATGTTCCATTTTGTTTCTTATATATTACCAGATTCAGAAAATAAAACATTGGGTGAATGGAAAAAGGATAACATTCCAGTGAAATTTTGCCCTTTTTTCCAATCACCCATTCAAATGTTCACTATACATTGTGCTTGCAGGAGCTTTTTTTCTGTTTGATTTGCAAATATTGGACATTTTTTTCACCATTTAAGTGGATACTCCATCCTAGCTATTAGAAGTTTTTTTTTTTTTTTTAATCAAAATCGCAATTTACATCTAATGATTTTAATTTATCCACACTGTTCTTCTGTGTTTGTCATTGTCATGTTCTGCAATGATGACTCTTTTCTTTCTGTGAAGCAATTCCAAAACCAAAAAGGTTTCTCATTTCTTATCATCGGAATTAAAATATTTTAAAATGTATCATAATGTTCAAAAATTTTTAACTGTACAAATAAAAAATAATCATTTTTATTAATATTTGAGAAATGTTTTATTTACAATAAAAAATGAAATGTTTTTTAAAAGTGGATATTATTTGGCCGAATATTTGGTATTCAGACAAATCACTATTTGTTACATCCCTATTTCTTATAATGGTGATCAAGGTATCTAAAATGTAACAAAAATACATCAAAGTGCTAACATTTTTTTAAATATACAAAAAAAAAAATCAATTTTATTAATATTTAATATTTTTTCATTTCAAATTTGAGAAATATTTTATTTACAATCAAAAGTATGATGTTTTTAAAAAGTAAGTATTCAGTCTGAAACTTGACTGAATATTCGGTATTTGGCCAAATCACTATTCGTTACATCTCTAATGAAAACCAGTATTCCACATTGTTCAGACTATAAATTTACTGATTTTGTCATGATTTTAATAAGTGACTAGTTGCATGAAAACTGATTAAAACAGAAAAAAAGCACATCTAGAAATATTGTGTTCCATATTAATAAAAGAAACTTTTCAATTTATAATTTTTATACAATCAATATAGATTTAAGAAATTTGAAAATTACTTAAATACATTGGATTTCACAGTGTAAAATCCACTCTAAAACAAAGAAAAAGTTTGCATTCTTTGTGTTATGTTAACGCTTTCTTTATACTTTTTTTGCAATAAATCCCGAGTTATATCGCATGCCACATTCGGCTCTTACCCATTCATCCCACTCAACATAATACCAGACCTGCGATTTTTTTTTTAACAATGGCAATTTGTTTATTGTACTTAGTCTTTTATGTTTACAAGTGTAAATGACTTAATTGATTTCACTAGGTCACATATGAATCAACTTATGGCAGTTTTAAACTTCTAAATTTAAGTCATTCATAGATATTAAAAACTCAAATTCTGTGGGATAACCTAACATCTCAATTGTCCTATGAGCACTTGGATGAATTACACAGACAACATATTCTCAGGTTGCATAAATTTAAAGAAAAGATGATGGCTCTTAAGAGTAATAAAATTTGTCTAAAAACATGCCTTAAGTCCAGTCATATTGTATATTTTCAGAGGAAAAAATATAAATATATATTCATTTCTTGCACTTATTACATAACTAAATTCTTTCTTTGCATGTAACACAATTTTATGCATATACAGATTCCCCCCACACTTGGAACACTGATCGTAACAACTGCTTTCTATATTGCTGGATGATATTTGAACTTAAAAGATGAATACTTAAATTTTCAATACAGTTGATTCAAATCTGAAAATGTAATTTGACGAGAAGTAAGAACAATTTAATAATTATACAACAATATATGTGTACGTTTCTCATAATTCAAATACAAAATTAACTCAGCCATCTTGAATCAAACTTATCTTAAATTATAAAAAACATAACAGTAATAATGAACCTATTTAATTAGTTACCGAATAAAATTTCATTATCATTTGATTTGCCAACTTTTTATAAAATGTTGCCTTACTTGGCAGAGTCAATTTTAAAATGTCTACTATCTAAAATATCAAGCATTTTCCAACTTCGTATCTTTACAAAAATAATAATAAGCAAAGTTGAGAGAAAATTAATTTTAGAATGACATATTATCAGTTATTATTATTTATTCTTTTAAAACTGTTATGCTGCGTACCATCTTTCACTTGAAAGAAAGAAAGCGCAAATGACGATACAGGTTCCTTGGATTGAATTTAATTTACAGTCAATTTCACACCGCAAATTCAACAGCACAGTCACAATAGAGCACAAACTATGCAAAAGAATGCACAGCTCACTATGCTTCACTGTAATAGATAGCTCGACTAACTCTGAAACTGAATTTCAGAGTAGTTGTCCACCTTTTATAGTCTGGCAAAGAAAAAATCAAACTTTCTGGAAAACAATGCTTCACTCTAAATCAATGAAAACAGTAAATAATGTAAAAGTAAGTAGATGATTTCAAACAATAGTAAAGAAAACACGAGTATTCATTAAATCCTTTTATATGAAATGTACAAAATGTATTAAATAAGAAATAATTGAAAATTTTATGAAACAAGAAGCTTTAAGCACATTTGTTCAATGAGTAAAAGTGCTAGGGACAAAGCGATATGCAAAAGCAATCGAAAATTGTTATTCAGAAAAAAAAATTTCACACAAAAACACGATAATATAAAAAATGATTTCCTTAAAATAACTGAACCCAGGCAAAAATATTTATCATAGGCATCGAAAATTTTACCACAAAATATTTGAAATTGACCTGAATTGTTTTTCCACTTTAAGTATAAAGGATTAATTAATTATTTTACTTTGATAGGTATTACTTTTTCTAAAAATGTACTTTATTTTAAACTTGTGTCATGAAGCCGCATTTTTTCGGACACATGTTGTTTACTGAAAGGATAAAGGAAAATTAAAACAATTAACACATAAAGATTTATACGCGATGCTTATTTATCCCCAATTATATTAACGGGGAGATAATTATTTATTCTTCTGAAAGAAGAAAGAATAATACTAACTAAATTTGCCGGGTATTTTAAATCTTGTTTGACACAACATACACTGAACTGAACTGAACTTGAACTCATTGCTTGCTTGATTGATTTGAGGGTTTTTTGGGGGGGATTTTTAGCTGAAATCCCTGTATTCACAAAAGGTTCAAATTAAAAAAAATGTCAAAAAACTTCAGGTTCTGGAGGAAAATATAAAGGTTCTGTTTATTTTCAAAGACTTTGCTTGTGAGTTCCTTAAATCTATAGGTTGCTGAAGAAACAAGTCCAAGTTTGTTCCAGAGAAGACCACGAATAGGCCGCAGGGCATGCCTAGATATCGTTCAAGTAATATTATTAGGTTGCGGGGAAACTTTTGAAATTAACCAAAGAAAAGAATATGAAATCCAAAAAAAATTATAATTCAATGTTCTACATTGGTTCGACTAAAATTAATTAATACAAAGAAATTAAAGCTATAAAGTTTCCATTATTCTGTCCAATCAGAATGCCTTATATAAAATCACTATCGCGGAGAAAACCACAATTCAGCCAATGAGGAGCAAGGATATAATCTTTCGTCGCGCGGTGTTTTTATTTTGCGCATTTTATTTTTCAGAAGCTTCGACTTCAGCGATTCTAAAAAGTTCAATCAGAAAATAAAATGGTATAGTGCTAGGATAAAATGTCAAATCCACGTAGTGGAAGACTGTGTAGATGCTTTTCAGTGTTGCTAAGGTTAAACTCTTGAAAAGAATTAAATTTTGTGCAGATCAGTGGATCTTGACCAATGAAAAAGAAACAAAAGTAGCGCCACAATTAAAAGCTTTTTCACTGAAGATAACTCCCAACAAAGTCTATAATCAGTAATGTAAAATACCTGGGTATTTATTTCAAAGGGGAAATACCCAAAATGGGTATTTACCTGAGTATTTATTTTTCAATTTATTCTATTCATATAAAATACATATAATGGCGTGTAAATAGATACACCGATAAATAATATAACTTAATTTTAAATAATCAAAAAATTAATCAATAAAAATTAAACTAATTAAGTTTTATAAAAACTAAAATATTTAATCAGAAAAATCAAATGCATTACTACATCATGCTCCTAACATAAAATACATGTTTTAAATTAAAATACCGTTTTTAATTACAATGAGTTAATGAATAAATAATTTTGTATTTGCTGCTTCTTAAAAAGAGTTATTTTAGCTTTAAAAAAACCTCATTATTAAACTATTCTTTTAAAAAAAATGTTGTATTTGGTTTTAAAATTATAAAGAGACGATAATGGAAACTAAACTGAAAGATACAATAGTTCATCATTCTTTTTGGATTAATCAGTCAAGGAACCAGACAATTTCTGATGAAAAGTTAGCAGATGTTTCAGTTCTAATAGTTTTAAAATTATAATGAATGTGTTGAATAATAGTTATTGCTGAAACTTTTATAATATTTGAAGATGTACCAGGCATTTTACTGCTAGGCAGGGTTCATCTGAATCATCGCCATCAGTTCTTAAATGTTCTCGAAACTAAAAGTTTGATGTAGTTTTCATAGTTTGAATTTGTTTGAAACTATATTAATTTTCTATTGCATCCCTTTCAAAAACCATTTTTTAACACAACAAGATATTTGAAACATTTTTTACGTGCTTTTCCAATTTGGTCACATTGGCATGTTTATACTCAACATCGCAGTTGTACGCTTTTTATCTTTTTTAACATAAAAAAATTCCAAGCAAGTGCATTTTTTTTTCTTTCCCATTTTTTTTCTTTACAGCATAAAATTTTCCATAATATTAATACATGTAAAGAGAGTAAATCACTCCTAATTAAATCAAAACAAGTCAGGCCTACTTGTAGCATGGGATTCTGAGAAAATTAAGAATCAGAAATTTCACGGGCCCTATCTGTATAACATAAACAGATTTCAAAATTATTATTTCATTTTAATTGTCATTCCTTCAAACAAAAAAAGGTAAATTATCCTCCGATCCTGTTTAAGTTCTGGAATATTTTATTCTGAAACCCGATAGCAATTTTTTTTAAAAATTGGTCAGAACTTTAATTTAAAAATATTATACCTTATGTATTATATATATAAATTTTATGTTTCATTTTGAATCCCCATTCGTAAATAGTTTTTTTGCAAAATACCCAGTTTTTGGGTATTTAAAAATTTTAAGTTTCATTGTGAATCATCAAATCTTGCTTATCAGATACCAATCTTTCTCCAAAGTTTGATTTTCTTCAAAGGCATATTTAATCATTATTAAGCAAATTACCAGGATGGAATAAACAGGAGTTTATTATTGCACTATGTCCTTCACAACATGGATGGAAGATTTCAGAGGGTATATCGGAAGTAGATTATTATCATATTATCATAAGAGCCAGTTCCTCCAGTATTAATAATGTTCATTGCAAATGGAAATATAATAGAGGCTCTACTGGAAGCTGTTTTTGCCATTCTTCCAAACTACACCTCAGTGAATTGTGTTTATGTACAGAATGTGTTTATTTACCTGATAATGCTGATTAAAATACCAACTTATATAATTATTTATTGTACTATTTGTACAAAGAACATTACTCATTCATAAATAAAATAATGTACACAGAAATTTCATAATATTTTTTTCTTTATTATTGACGGTTTATAGGCATTTCCTTCATTTAAATTATAAAAATTAGGTTTCTGTTTGATACGAATCAACAAGCAGCAGCCAAATCAAACGTAAACAAAGCATATAATGCGAACCATTGCCGCTTTCCGATTGGTCAGCAGAACCGCACAATTTGGCTGCAGTTGAAATATATTTTGATGTTTTTATAATTTAAATTGATTCTGTTCGTTGTAGAACATTGTATTTTTAATATATATTTAATATTTTCTGTTTTTATATTGAAAGTTCAAGTTTGCCCGCGACTTAATAATTTTGCATTTTCTAGCTTAGTTAGCTGCCCACGTACTGCGGCCTAATTGTACGATACTCTATGGACGAGTTTTCTGTTTTGTTTATTTGCGGCAAAGTAGGACAAGTTTGACACGGCAAAAGTGCAAGCATGAAACAAGTTAACGCAAACGAGTTAGTCACCACGCGTTAAACTCATTGGAAACAATAGCTAATAGATTGTGCATACGATTTATTTTAAACTGTTTTCTTGATTTTTCATTAATTTTTTAAATTTTGTGTTGAGAATATAATTTGAAGTCAAAGAGAGAGCGATTTTCGCTAATAACTACATTTTGCTAGTAGAATAAATTATGAAATTAGGGTTAAAAAGTAATTACTTTTAAAATGGGACAAAATGTAAGTTATTATTTTTCAACAAACATTGACTGTTTTTTAGGTTTAATTTTGTTCATGAACGTTAACATTTCGACATTATGAAAAAGGCGATATAGTTTTCTTTAAAGTGCGAGTTCTATATTTAGTAAAAAGATGGAAAAATTTTCAAAAATTTTTTTATGAAAAGTTAGTTTTTTTACAAATTATCATTGATTTATTGAATTAATAAAAAGAAAAACGGTTTAGGAGATGCTATTAAAAATCGGATGTTTTTTTAAAACAGAGACAAAGGTTATCTGTAAGTGTGCTGTATCCTCTTTGCAGCAAACTTGTTTTGCAATCGTAGTGTGAAGTTATGACAAATTCACAGCAGACTTGTTTTGCAAGTGGGTTGGTTGATTATGCTTTGTTACTTTGCAGGAAGTTTGCTGCAAAGTTGCCACATCAAGTTTGTCACGACAAGCTAATAAGCTATCAAGAAAAATCATACTTGCTGCAAGTGTATATGCTATCTGGGTAATGTGTCATGGTTCTATCACTGCAGACGATATTTATACTTTTCAGTTTGACAAGGTTGTATCTGCTTTTACAGTGACCAATGATTAGCTGTGTCATTATTTAAGTGGGCTGTGGTTTTTTGTTTGGACGCTAACTGGGTTTTGGTCGATTTGAGCAGCTCATAATAAACTGCTCCCATCTGATCCCATCAAATGTTGAGGAAAAGCTTGGAACCATGGATATTCGGCTTTGCCGACGACGTTGATGTATGTCCGGGCCTAGGATTTTCTACTCTTAGGGTTATCGTAGTGCATCCATTTTTCATCGCCAATCACGATACGATGCAAAAATATATTTCCTTTTCTGCCGTTGAAGCAGCTGATCACGCGTGAACAGACGCCGCTCAGCGTCTCTCGGCTTGAATTGGTACGACACTCAATGACATTGCTTTTAAATCATTCCCAATGCTTTCAAACATTTCAAAATTGTTGTGTGATCAACTCCTAATGATTCTGTAAATTCAGCTAGCGTCTGAACCGAGTCTTCATGAAGTAATGCCTCCAATTCTTCTGGAGCATTTCTCTTTATTTTCAACATCAATAATCATTATTTTTGAAGCGTCTTAACCAATCTCTGCATGTTGTTTCCGACAGAGCATGGTCGCCGTAAGTCTCAACAAGAATTCTGTGTGCTTCAGTTGCAGATTTGTTTCGAATAAAATAATGCAGTAAAATTCCCCGCAAACACTCTTTTTTTGGCAAGAAATTTGACATGTTTATCAATATGGAAAAAAAAGTTGTTTACATTTCTGCGAAACGATATACACTGAAATTCAAGCTTGCTTATAGTACTTCTTTCAGATGCATCACCATCTTAAATAACACGCACGCAGTTTTGGTAACGCCTTCTGTTTCAAAACAGCGAGAACTTATTCAACCTCCCAATAAGTGACTGCCCAGATAGCAATTTTAGTTTGCAGCAAGCTTGCCACAAATTTGTCATGACAAGAGTGCAAGTTTGCCACAAATTTGTCATGACAAGTGTGCAAGCTTGCAGTAAGCTTGCAGCAAGTTAACGAAAGCTCCGAAGTCACCATGAAACGAACTTGCAGCAAGTTTGCCGTGTCAAACTCATTGCAAATTATAGCAAAAACAGAACACGAACACAACCCAGGATAGAACTCGCGACCTCCCAGTTCCGAAGCGGGGACGCTAACCGTTGAGCCAGCTGAACTCTGAGAGGAGAGGATAGATTTCGCTAAAACATCGTTCGATGCGATTCGTATACGATTTATTTTAAACTATTTTCTGGTTTTCATTAATTTTTTGAGTTGAGAATACGATTTGAAGTCAAAGAGAGAGGGATTTTCGCTAATAACTACGTTTTGCAAGTAGAATAAATTATGAAATTAGAGTTCAAAAGTAATTACTTTAAAATGGGACAAAATGTCTAGTTATTATTTTTCAACAAACACCGACTGTTTTTTAGATTTAATTTTGTTTATAAACGTTAAAATTTCAAAAAAAAAATAAAAAAAGAAAAAGGCGATATAGTTTTCTTTAAAGTGAGAGTGATATATTTAGTAAAAAGATGGAAAATGCTTCAAAACATTTTTTTATAAAAAAGTTATTTTTTTCACAAATTATCATTGATTTATTGAATTAATAAAAAAGAATTACGGTCTAGGAGATGCTATTAAAAATCGGATGTTTTTTAAAACAGAGACAAAGATAATTATCTCTTTATTGTGCTATCTTTGCAGGAAGCTTGTTTTGCATACTTGCTGCAAGTTTGATTTGCAAAGAGGTGGCGCTACTTGTCACATCGAACTTGCTACAAGTTCGATTCAAGTTTGACGCGTCAAATTTTGCCATGACAAGTCAAAATCAAACTTGCTGCAAACTTACGTGCTATCTGGGTGTGACGTCCCATGAATTGACTATCAAAAAGCGCATGGAACTGAAATACTTGCTTCTGTCTCAGATTTCATATTTTATCTCTATGAATTTGGTTTTAAAACTTCGAGTTATTTGTAGTTAAATTATTCAATTTTAATAATGGGATGAGAAGCCGCCGGAGAAGTAAGCATGTCCTTGCCTCTCCTGGGGCAAAATAATGTGGTTACTCCCTCCAGTGATAGCACGTACCTGCTAAGGAGGGGTCGGGCCAGGGCCGGTGATGGCTACTAGGACTCCGGTCTCAGTACACGAGCTATTGCGGCGACTGTCATTCACTGTTCCCGGATGCCAAGGCAGGACGGGGGTGACCCTTTTGAAGTTCCCCACCGGCCTGTCTCGGGCCTTACGCCCTCTTGAGTAGGCGGCTGCGTCGGTGGTGATTTTAAATAAATAAACTACAAAAGGACAGATAGTTTTATTTTTGTGTGTTAATGTTTTTTTTACAATATTTTTTGTGTCATAACAAAAAAAAAATGTTAAATTAGCCATTTTGATGTACCTTTTCTTAAAATCTGTTATAGATTCACGTTTGAAATGTTTTATACAAGTAAAGAACATCTTTCTCATTATATTGAAATGAGCTTTAAAAAAAAACCCCTCAAAAATGTATTTTTTTACATTTTTTTGTGTCAAAATAGGGTAAAATTTTACTGTCTAATTAAATATTTTGTTAATTTATAAAAAATTAAAAATTTACTAAAAGCTCTTTTAAGTATAATGATAAAGGTGAACTTTATTTGTATAAAAAATTTCAAACATGTATCTAGAACAGATGTTGAGAAAAGGTACATCGAAATGGCCAATTTAACCTTTTTTGTTTTGACACAAAAAAATTATTAAAAAAAATTTTGAATTGAAAAAAATCATTTCAGTATAATGATTAAGATGTAATTTACTTGCATAAAAATTTCAATCATGAATCTGTAACAGATTTTGAGAAAAGGTACATCGAAAAGGCCAATTTAACATTTTCGGAATAAGGGTTCCAACTCCCCTTAAAGTTTTGGAATTATTAAATTAATGGCTAACTGGCTCATTGAGTATTTTTTTTATTTCGTTTTGTATTTTCCTTCTGTATTTAAATTTTTCCGTCAGATGGCGCACTGCGTAAATCAGAAATATAACACTGAACGTGAATTGCCATAGCATCTGCATTCAGAAGCCATATCATAGCTGTTTGCAATTAACCCCAAAAAGCCCGATTTTTTAAAAAAATATTTTAAAATGTTTTTTTACTTTCATTTCTTGAATAAAACATGGAAAAAATACTTTAAAAAATCCTATTTTGTTTTAAGTATGGTTTGTGGCAACAACAACAAAAAAAACTCAATTTGTTACCAACTGACAACACTGAGCTTTATTTCAGAAAAAAATTTCCTTGATAAAATTCTATAATGTCAAACCCAGATGAATTTTAATAAATGCGGATAAGGAGTTTCCTTCGACATTTTAGAACAAAATATGGTATTCTGAAACATACAAAGAAAAGCAAAAAAGATGCAGCCTCAAGTGAAAAACATCATTTTTATTTTTTTATCAGCACTCAGGCTGCCATCTATATGTTGTAAACTGATTTAATAAAATTTTCAGTATGTATCTTATTGGCAACAACAGGCATTAGAGGTTAAATCTTATTCTCAAGATTTTAGAAGACAAAATTGGGTATGTTTCCTAAAGGCAACACTGGATCTTTAAGGATTAACTTTCTGACTGCGTATCCCGCGATTTCCGCGGGTGAAACCAAGTCTATTTTCTGCTACATCCTGAGATTTTTACAGGCTAATGTGTTTGCTTAGTACTTTTATAGCGTTGGATCATATTAAACTAATAAAACTTAACATATTAATAACAACTCGCTTGGCTCAACGAATTGATTTGAATACAATTGCAAACGTTGCATCTAAAAAGTGATTTAAAAAATACGCAGTCAGAAGATTAAGAGTGTAGGTATTTTCAAAGTTTATTTGTCTGGTAATTCTACTGTAAATTATGCGGAAGTTATCAAGTCCATATCATTGCGATGCCATGACTGTAAAAGTAAACTTCTATTGTATATACCTTCTTCTAGATTTCAATTCCGACGCGGAATCGGAATAAACCTGGCTTGGAAACTTTCAGTTCTAATAAACGAACCAATAAGTTTAGTTTTTATATACATATTTTATGTACCTACGAGTTCAATTTCTTTGATTTTTTTATAAATTGAAGAATAAAAATCTAATGATGAGCAAATAATATAAATAAATCACAAATGAATGTCTTTTAATTGAGATTATTAATTCATGTATTCAATATATGAATGCTATAGCATTCACGTCATCCTGGTTGAAAAAACGGATCTGTATCGACGTGGATGTTATAATATTCACTGTATACAACTGTGTACTGCTGTCCATAGACATAAAGGCCGCTTTCGACAATCTCCAATATCAAGCCATCATCAATACCCTTAACAATAGTAATTGTGCCATCAACCTTCCGAAGCCTCCTCCAAAATAGAAATATCTCTTATGACTCCACAGGCACAATAGGAAAAGATCAAGGCAAGGGCTGTCCACAAGGGTCATGCAGTGGGCCCGCCCTATAAAACTTTGTCGCCAATAACATTCAGACAGAGGATTGGCCGCTTAATGTCTTTATTCAGGCCTTCGCTGATGACTTTCGGTTGATAGTACACTCAGATGTCCTGGCGAACCTGAAAAAAAGATACTCAGAGTGCAATAGACCAATTTAAATCATAGACGAGCAGAAACCGACTCTCCGTATGCCCTTACAAGACAAACTAACTTCTTTTTACAAAATCAGTGGCCAGCTTCAGAATAACATACAATGGGCAAACAATTAAACGCCAAAACTCCATCAAATATCTAGGAAATACAATAGACAACAAGCTAAACTGGAAGGACCACTTAGAAATGCAGGCGGCAAAGGCAACAAAATTACATCAAAATCTTCGGAAAATAGCCGGAAGCACATGGGGAATTTCACAAAAGCACAGAAAGATCCTTTACAGAACTGTGGTAGAGCGAACACTTGCACACGAAGCAGCAGTCTGGTGCCTCAATCCGAACTCAAGAATCTCGAAGAAACTAAGCACAGTATAAAGGCCCTTCCTCCTCTCTATCTCAGGGAATACAGGACCACCCCAACAGCGGCACTCCAGACAATTTTCGGAATCCCTCCACTCCATCTCCAAATACAATATGAGGCACAGTCGCTCCTGCCGACCTGGAGAAAAAGGAGACGGGATGGCAACTTCATCCATCAATACACCTCAGTCCCAACCAGACCTCAATAGAGGAATCCGCCACAGATATCGAGGCAATACAAATCTTCACAGACGGCTCCAAAACGGAATATGGAGTTGGTGCAGCCTATTGCGTTCTGAGAGATAATAACTGGACCAGCCACAGGTCGGCTAAGCTTAATGAAAACTGCACTGTGCTTCAAGCAGAACTGATTGCTCTCCTGGAAGCCACCTTAGAAGCAGTAAACATGAACACGACTGAGAAGATTTCAATAGATGTTGATAACAGAGCCAGAATCCAAGTCTCATCAAATCCAAAAAGCACCAGCACAATAGCCAGGCGAATATTCAAATTTCTCCACGAAAACCCAAATATATCAGTCAAATGGATTAAATCCCACGCAGGCCATGAAGGTAATGAGAAAGCCGACCAGATGGCCAAGGAAGCCGCAAAACACGGCCAACAATATCAAGAAATAAAACTTCCAAAACTATTCCTTAAAGCAACACTCAAGAGGCGTCTGATGGAAAAGTGGCAGGTGGAATGGCAAGATGGTGACACGGGCCGAAAGGTGGAAAAAATTCTCCCCAAGATGTCCTTGCAATCGGTCCAGAGAAGTTCACTGGACATGGACCATTTCCAACCTTCCGGCATAGATTTAGATTGGCTCCAAACGCCTTGTGCTGCTGTGGTAAAGAGGGCTCCTCACTTCACTACGCCACAGAATCCACAACAACATCCACGTGGCATATGAAAGCACCATCCCAAGATCTGCAAGAAGTATGGTTGAGAAGTGTTGCAGGGAATGAAAAGTCCAGAGTTCTAATCTGCAATATCATCAGATTCTTGCACGACAACATAGAAATCCTCAAACCCCCATAGAAAGCTCTTCCACTCCTAAGTTCTAAGCACCAGCCAGCATTTCAACCCTACCTTTCATCTACCTCTTCATGGATGCACCAAGCCGCTCTAACTCTCTCCACACCATGTTAAGCGAAAATTCTCTCAATAGCCATATTACTGACATATTCTCAAAAAGACTCGATCTTTTCCCATCTATCCAGAATCTGTTAGGCTCTAGCCAACTCGTCAGACATCCACTTGGGACTTTTCTGCCATATGTTTCTTTCCTTGGATATCGTCAGCCAAATGCTTCTTTGCTATTATGAAAATTTCGCTATCAAGACCAACATCCAAACGATTCGATATCCCCAGTCACATAGACATTACTTAGCGCGATCATTTTATATCCTATCTTTCGTATCACACCACTTTTTGTATCACAGTATTGTATTGTTTCTTTTTATCACAGTATTGTTTTGTTTCTTTTGTATTCTTCCTTCACAACCTTCACAAGTGATTATATATATATATATATATATAATGATTTCTTTGTTGCAGTCGTTAAATAAAAACGCAGGCCCAGTTATATACTAATTTCCATTTTCATTTATTATGGGAGAGTGCAGACATACGTGCATCTTAGTTGAAGTTTCAAGTAAAAATGCGAACAGAAAACCACTGCATTTCCTCAGGTAGGGATTTAACATATAGACACGTGATCAAAGTGAGGGGAATATTGGCTTTTTTTTTAATAAATTACGTAAGCGTTTTAGGGAAAAGTCTGGCGGCAAGGAGATGCCGTCATGATTTTATGTGGGAACGTGAAAGTGATTAAAATATTCTTTTAGTAATAAATATGCCAAAACGAGAGATTTAATATACCTCCAGCGCGGGAAATAAAACGAAACTGGAGTTTAAGAAAAGTGATTTTGGAATACATTAAGACTTTAAAATATATAATATTAGAATTGAAAGCAAAATTAAGTGAGATTATTACATATTATATATATATATATATATTTTACTTGTGTACTGCTGATCTCGCGAAAAGTCTGTATCTAATCAAGTCCTGTATAAGAACTAATGTATCTTATCTCCATAGCTGCGACCTGTAGCAGCTACTGTCAACCCCATGTATCTATCCCCCATTTTTATTTTCAATAAATGCCGAGAGAGCCGTCTGGAGGGCCCCTTGGCAGGTTTGGTTTGTCTTTGCCGCTCTGTGTCCATCTCAACTATAAAATAGCTGTCATGACTACAAGGCACAGGGCGGTGTTCTGCTCAGTATACAACTGTTAAAATTTGATATTCTGAGCACTGATCCAAGCTTTGATTGTCAAATTCGTCCATTATAGTTCATTTCAAAATAAATCGCCTGTCAATTTTTACAGCTCATTAAAATTTTACTCTCTCGAACATGTTAAATAAGAATATTACACTCATGTCCATAAATTAAGGATAATGAAGTTCAGGCAAAGAAAGAGACAGAAGCAAAACAAATTTGACTTATTTGTAAAGTCTATTTATTAAACAAAAGGTAAAGAGCAAAACAGATGCTATATGTTTGACATAATTAATAAAAATTGCGATTTTTACTCCCTGGAGCAAATTTCAAAAAAGAACCTATTTACAAAAAACAGTATAACATGGTTAGTATGATGGTTAATACGGAGTATGTCTCCAGGACGATGCAATACAGGCGTTACAACGCCTAAGCATGCTGAGTATCAAATTATCAACCTAATCTTGGGGAATATTACACCACTCATCAAGCAATGCCCTCCGAAGTTCCGGTAGACAGGTGGGAGGGGGTTGACGGGCTGCAATTCGTCGCCAAGCATATCCCACACATGCTCTATTGGATTCAAGTCCGGTGAGTATTCTGGCCAATCCATACGGGTGATATCCTCCGATTGAAGGCATTCGTCTACAATGTTTGCACGGTGAGGACGGGCGTTGTCATCCATAAACAGAAATTCAGCACCCATGACGCCCCGAAACAAACGTACATGTTGTTCCAGAATGACATCCCGATAGATGTGGCCTGTCATCGTTACACTCTGAACATGCAGGTCAGTTCTGGAACCAAGAATAATTCCTCCCCAAACGAGCCATCCTGCACCACCGTAACGGTGTCGTTCAATGGTGTTCTCTTAGTGGTAACGGGTACCTGGCGCTCTCCATATGAAAGTCCGGCGAGAATCAGACTGCAAACTAAACCTGGACTCGTCGGAAAACATCACACAAGACCACTGTTGCGGTGTCCACAATGCATGCTCTACTCCAGGCTAATCGTAGGCGACAGTGAGTTGCGGTAAGTGGAACACATCTGACAGGCCTACGAGCATATAGACCAATGTGCCCTAAGCGTCTGTACACGGTCTGCCTTGAAACTGTCGTACCGGTAGCTGAAGAGACAGGTCTGATGCTGTGCTCCGTCTGTTTCTTTTGGCAGTAACTGCCAAATACCGGTCCTCATTCGGCGTTGTAACTCGGGGGCGACCTGTGCTGTAACATCTACTCACTTTACCATCATCTTGGAATCGTTGCCAAAGCCTGGAGATGACACTCTGGGCGATTCCAAGTTCCTCGGATACTTCCAGCTGGGTACGTCCACATTTCAGTCGTCCGATAATTCTACCAAGTAAAAAATCATCCAAATGCTTCCTTTGTGCCATAACTATGCGGTTATTGCACTGAAAGGCTTTTAAAGCGCTTGTGAACAATTTTACTTCTTTGCCACCATTCCTTATATACCCCTCTCTTACACTCTCGTCATTGTGACGTACTATCCGCGCCATCTGGGGGTTTCCTGTAATTTGCATATTCTTCTTCAAGATGTGTGTGATAATTCTACAGGTGAAATTTTTATTTTAGAGTTCAATTTCTGTGTGATTCTGAATTATCCTTAATTTATGGACATGAGTGTAATATACAGATGATGAATCGAATGAACAAAAAATTATTTAAGCATCGTGAGTTTTAATTAATTTTCCATCTATCCCATGATCCGCGATTCTGAATCTGTTCAATTCTTTTATACCGGGTAATTCAAAATGTTTCACCTATTACAAACGGCTCCATTTAACCCTCTGTCTGTATATCCCGCGATTTCCACGGGTTGGAAGTTCGTCTATTTTTTCCTGCATCCTGCTGTTTTCGCAAGCTAATGGGTTTATTTAGTACTTTTAAAATGTTGAATCATATTATACTAACCAAGGCCTGCATGTAAATAACAATTAGGTTGGTTCAACGGTATTTGAACATATTTTAAGACGTTGCATCTAAATGGTAATTCAAAAAAATTATTCAATAAGAGGATTAATGAACAATGACACAAAGATAAGATTTCATGATCCGAATTTTTGAATCTGTTCAATTCTTTTATACTGGGCATTTAGAGTCGAATAAAGATTTAACAATCAATATTGTTAAATCTTTATTCGACTCTCGATCGGCGAATTGGACTTACTGAATGAGGTGTGGCATGTTTTCATTTTTGCTAAAATAGTCTGTAAATATTTATGATTGTGTAATTGCTCTTGCATCTGAGGAGTTTGGTGACGGTTCGGTTGAGCGAACTCCACTCCTGCCAAGCTTTAACATGTGTTATCGTGCTGGGAGGGGCCGCTTCGTGCGGCCCACCAGGAGTTCCGAATGACTTCGGCTAAGGCGGGAACTCTAACTGCATTTATACCGGTCAATTCAAAATGATTGCACCTATTGCAAACGGCTCTATTTAATGAGCAATGACACAAAGATAAGAATTATATAGAGAAGTATAAGGAAATTCAAAGTTTGTTCCTGTGTGGCTTCCTGCACTATCGTAGCATATTTTAAACGTTTCACCTAGTCTTCCCGATACAATTCTTGCACATTTTTAATCCTTAAATGCCCGATTTTATAAAAATTTATTGAAAAGTGTTTTTGACTTTCATTTCTTGAATAAAACATGGGAAACAGGCCTTAAAAATCCTATTTTGTTTTAAGTATGCTTTACGGATAAAAAAGAGTTTGTTGCCTATCGACAACACTCGGCTTTAGTTGAGAAAAAATTTCCTTGATAAAATTCTATAGTATTAAACATAGATGAATTTTAAGAACTAATAATATGGATAAGGAATTTCCTTCAACATTTGTAGAATAAAATATGGTATTCTCAACCGTACGAACAACGAAAAAAAAGACGCAGACGCAAGTGAAAAAAACAATTTTTTATCAGCACTCAGGCTGCCATCTTTATTTTGTAATTTGATTAAATAACATTTTCAGTACGTATCTTATTGGCAACAACAGGCAATAGAGGTCACAATATGTCTCATGATTTTAGAAGACAAAATTGGGTTGCTTAACGGCAACAATGGGCATTTAAGGGTCAATTCTCTTCGGTTCCATGTGCCGCCGCTCGTCCTACTGATTTCTTAGATCAATTTCCGTGGACTGAGTTGAAAAGAAAGGTTAATCCTCGAACGTTTTCGTATAATATTCTATGCCGGTAGCCATTTTCCTTTTGCACACGCATTCAGTTTCGACATTGTTTCGATACCATATACGTATTCTGTTGGTATCTGGAGGTGGATGACCGCTGACGATATCTTCGCTTCACTGTCACGACGTTTCTCAAACTCCAACATGCAGAACGCCATCTATACGGAAGTTCCTATTTTTACTTTCTCGTATACGATTGGTTGGTTGTGTTGGTTTTTTTGGCGCAAGAACCATGAAGTTGACCATACTGCGCCAGAGCAATTGTAAAATCATGTCAAATTAAAAATAAAAGACTGCCATACGTATACAAAACGATACAAAAGGTGATCAGTTAAAACTGAACAATGCTTAAATAAGAGAATAAAAACCGATTGCTTTCAAAAAGATGAACATGTGGAGTTTCACCAAGCAATGTAGGGAGTGAAATTGTAATAGTATTAAAAAAAACGTAAACGCTGCGAGTTAAAATTTTAACATTCTGATAAGATGTGATGGACAGACATAGTACAGTTGCATTGTGAGCACATTGGTGCTTGTTCTCCGAGCAACAAGTGACGGTGTGTAAATCTTGTATGCCCTACACGTAGCTGAGTTAAAATTGTATCAGCCTTTCTGTTCTTTAAAGAAGGCCAGAATTCTACCACAGGTTTGACTGTGTGAAGTTTATTCCCAGTGTCTAAAGTCCATTGTCCCTGCCATTTGAAAAAAATCAACTGTTTAATGTACTTTTTAAAATCATTAACAGGGATAGTTGATGCTGTAGAGAGGCTTGCTGATTTGGCAGCCATATCAGCCTCTTCGTTGCCATCTATACCAACGTGAGAAGGTATCCAAGAAAAAGTATTGTAAATCCCTGAGAAGTCAATTTTTCAAAAAGATCTAAAATCTTAAAAACAAGAGGATGCTTATGATCATGAAATGATTTAAGAGCATTTAAAACACTTAAGGAATCTGAGTAAATAATGAACCCTCTTTGAACACTTTTAGAGATTCGTTCCAAAGCATGCAATACAACAGTGTTTTCTGCTGTAAAGATGGAACAGGCAGGAGAGAGCCGGAAAGAGGAGACTGTATTCTGAAAAACGACTGCAAAGGAAACCTGATCAGCTGATTTGGATCCATCTGTGTATAAAGAGACAAATCTACGATATTGATGCCTATGTTCTTTGAAAATTTGTTGGTAAATGATGTCTGCTGTGTCAGATTTGTTAAAACTTTCAAACGGATTTAGGATATGTAAATTGGAAACTTTCCAAGGAGGGAAATTATTTATTGGTTGTAGGGTTGGATGTAAATATAGAAGGTTTAGGTCTGCAAGGATGTTCAAGACTCTAGAAAAAAATACTGGAATGAAGGATTTCCCAGCCTCCTGTAAGCGAACAAGAAATGGACGAAGTTTAAAATTATGGAAAGGATGATGTACATTTGATTTAATTCTAAAATAATAGTTGAGCGATAACATCTGTCTTCTCAAATAAAGAGAAGGTTCGAAACATTCCACGTGGAGGCTCGTATACGAAGTACAGAGTGATCATAATTATTGGACACATTTTCAAAAATTAGAAAAGTCTATAATGTAGAAACTTCGCTTTCTTTAGACGAGAGAGTAGTGTAAAAAGTTTTTGTTTCCAGATAAGTAACCAGCCGTTACGGCACTTTAAATTTGCTGCAGCGCGAAATTCCCAAAGCAAGTATCAAAATGGATACCTGCAGTGGTGTAGTCGCAAAATAAGCAGTGACGGGTGCTCTAACCTGGGTGACAAAAATCGAGCTGTTTTAAGGATATTTACACATATTTTTATTTATTTCTCATTAGAAAAAAGCAGTGCCGGAATGGCGTATCGGCGCGTACTGGCTCCACTACACCCCTGGATACCTGGCAGCAGAAGGCACGATTCTGGTTTCACGAAAGTAAATCAATTGTAACAGTTCAAAGATGTTTTCGCCTTAGAGTATCGAAACTCCAAGTAAAAACTCCATTAAGCGTTGGTATAAGCAATTAAGGAGTGAAAGTCTCTCTCTCTCTCGATCAACAACTTCGTCGGATACCGACGGTCGTTCAGCACCTTTCCTGTACTTTTAAATTGCTCATAGCAATGCTTGATGGAAAGAAATCCTTTAAACAATTAAAAAATGCAATTTCCAATGTGCAAATACAGATTTGGCAAGAGCGTTGGGCTTCGTCCACAACAAAAAACGGCAGACATACAGAAAAACTAATACCGGCGGTTTCAATTCATACGAAAAAATTTAATCATTTTATTGTACAATTTTTGAGTGGACACGGTAGATTCCCAGCGTACTTTGTACGGTTTGGGAGGAGCTTGAACATCAAATGCCCTTGTGGCGCCGTGGGAGATACTTTACACTACTTAGTGAATTGCCCATTCACGGAAAAGTATGCAAAAAAAAATAATTTATGATAAAGACAATCTGTCCACAATTTTAAACAGAGAGGAACATTTAGGTCTCCTTCATTCTATTTATCAGGAGGTTAATAACCTCGTTCCACAGGTTTAGTCCTTTTTTTTCTCTTTTTTTTCTGCTTGTCAATTTCTGTTAGAATTTAGAGCCGACCAAGTCTGCGGCAGCATGAAACCACGTCATCTAAGGTGTCTTGCACATTTTGGTGACCCTCCGGATGGAAGCATCGATGTACGAGAAAGTGTGTATATGTATATATATAAAGAAAAAATAGTACGAGAACATCTCACGGGCCCTCAGCACTATCCTGACAATGGACTCGTCTCCGGGACCAGGGGCGAGGTGTCCCGTAATCAAGAAGAAGAAGCAATGCTTGATGGAGTTCTTACTTGGAGACTGACAGTTTCGATATTCTAAGCTAAAATGTCTTTGAACTGTTACGAATTATTTGCTTTCATGTAACCAGAGACGTGCCGTTTGTTGCACGGTAGCCATTTTACACTTGCGTTGGGAATCTCCCGCTGCAGCAGATTTATAGCGCGTAACGGCACGTCACCTGTGTGAAAAAAAACTGTTTAAACTACTCTTTCGTCTAAAAAAGAATTACTACATTGCAACATTTTTTAAAATTAGTTTTTGAAATGGGTCGAATAATTTATGACCACCCTTTATACAAAGAGAAAGTAAAGGGTCTTCTTGCGAAAGGTATCATAATCCTTGCGAAAGTAACAAATATAAAAGAGAATTTGTATGTTGGTTTTGCATGTCTTTTAACGTTGTAAGGGTAGGCTGGTGGACCTAGAGCTACCAAATTCGGTACATATGTTAGCGTTAAAGTATGAAATCCGTTATTCTATAGAATACCTAGTTATTCTATGGAATACCTAGTTATTCTATGGAATACCTAGTTATTCTATAGAATAACTGATCAAGTCAGTTAAAGTGTTAAATAAACTTTTATTTTACACTTTAACTAGTTATTCTATAGAATAACGGTCCACGCATCGTTAAAGTGTAAAATAGCCGACATGATGCAGCCTGTTTGTTAGTCAGATTGGTTATTTGTATTTTCAGCATCTGAAGTGGGCACCGGAATTTTTTTTTATTTTTAAGATTCTAGTAGCGGGAGCCGGAAAATGTAAGGAATCTGCGTTTTTTAAATACTGACATGAAGTAGGAAAATTGTGCTCGCGATTCCTGAGGCATCTGAAGTGGGCGCCGGGCAAATTTTTTTAACTTTAAAAACATCCTACGGCTTCGCTAGCAGCGGGAGACGGATCCTAGTAGCTTCGCTAGCTCATTGAATGTAAGGAATCTGCGTTTATAGTGGAATATGTCCATAACTTTGTTCCTAATAGAGATACCGAGACAATTCCTGTATATTCTGGAACCTTCATTTTGTCACCAAGTTCGCCACATTTCTCGCCAAGGTTCCTAAACACTCGCCAAGTTTGTCGCTAAGGTCGAGTGTCATTGACTTCCTTCCAATACGTATTCCTGTAAATCTCTCTTTCCAACTATAAGAATAATATGGCAAGAAAGCGACATTACAGTTTTATGACACTATTATAGTGGTTTTAATTTTCCATCGGTTATGGCTGATATGCAATCAGTGCGAAATTTAGAAAAAAGCGGACTTGTTTTAATGTCATAATGTTTATTTTACACTTTAACGGTCTATCATTAGTTATTCTGTAGAATACCTAGTTATTTCATAGAATAACTAGGTAAAGTATGAAATAAATAATTTATTTTACACTTTAGCTGACATGATCAGTTAATCTATAGAATAACTAGTTATTCTATAGAATAACTGAATTATACACTTTAACGGTGACACATACATACTTTGGAGGGAGGGAATGGGTAAATCTGGGCCATTTTTTAAAAAAATTAATTAATTGCAAATTATGCAAAAGTTTGCAGTTTTTCCAGCGATAGCATTTGACAATATTATTCCAAAGAATAAATTGCATGCCATTTTAAAATTCAAAATATTATCTTCTCAATTTAGTTACCGTATAATTTTTTTTTTTTCTAATTTCAATAAATTTTTGACATAGGAAAATTATTGAATCATATGAAAATTCATAGATTTAATATGATTTTATATAGCACTTTTTATTGTAATGAAAATTAAACTGATCTAATTGTTCCGTCAAACCATTAATCTTCTGACTGACGAATTTTTTTAAAATCACTATTTAGATGCAACGTTTAAAATCGTGTTCAAATACTGCTGAACCAAACGAATTGTTATTTACTTGCAAGGCTTTATTAGCATAACATGATTCAACATTTTAAAAGTACTAAGTAAACCCATAGCTTGCGAAAATCGCAGAATGCAGCAGAAAATAGAGTTACTTCCAACCCGTGGAAATAGCGGGATAAGCAGTCAGAGGATTAAATCGCATGATTTTTCTCCTTTAAAAAGGAAAGATCCCCAGATTTTGCATACTGACTTAAATGCAGATTGTTGCCAATTTTCTTACTATAATATCTTGTATCTAATTTTAACAAATTTTAAAAAATTCTTAAATATGATTCATAACATTTTCTTTTGTTGCAATAAAATGCTTTTCATTTTCTTTGCTCTCCCAATGTTTTGCAATGCAATGTTTCTTTTTCCAAGATTTGGAATTAAAGTATAATTATTTTCATTGAATGAACAGCTGTTTTTTTAAAAAAAAATTCCCATAGTGTTGATGCATTTTTTCTAGCTATGATCTTAAAGACATATCTTTAGAACTAATACTAGATAATCTTCTCTAAAGATTATGTAATTATGATTAACTAAAATATATTATCAATAATTAGCCAAATAACGTAATTATTTTAATTTAAATTTGAATTATACCTGACCAAATATAAAATATCTTATTAAGTATCTTATTTTTAGAGAATTATTTCATTACAAAACTTTAATAGTTGAATGTAAAGTTTTGAATCGGTAATTTTATTAATTACAAAACATTCATTACCTTTTCAATCCTTTTATGCAATGGGATTTAATTCAAATGCTGATACAAAAAAAGACATGCACAAGGAAATGTAAGTCTTCGTTCTTTTCTTGGGTTTTTGGAGCGATAAAGTAGTCAGCTTACCAAACATCAAATAAATTCAAAATTTTATAAAGTCGGTTGGCAAAACTAAAGTTAATTCAATTAAGTATGAGTGGTCGAAGGCGATTAGTATATGCTATACATTGATAAAATTGAACAAAGTACTCGAAATCAAAATATTCCTATTTAATAAGGATGCCTTTTATTGGCGACTTTCCAACGAAAATAACGATTTTGTTTATACTGAGAAATTAAAAAAAATTGGATGGTGAAAATTTCGCCAAGTCCCTAGGAAGACGAATCTAGCTCTTTAAAACTGAAAATTGATTGGGGAGGGCAGCATTTTTTCATTTCATAAAGCTTATTTTATTCTTGATAAAAATAAACAATAGTTGTTAAATAAAAATGTTTGCGCATTCCCCAGATTCACACCTGCATGTAAGAACAAAATAAAATCAGATACAAACCATTCTTTAAATAATTGTAGAAACATTTTTGTAAGTGAGATTTTGATTTCGATTTTGCGCAGGAATTTTGATTTCAGGGTAAAAATAGTTCTCATTTTGGAATTTAAAATTTTATCAACTATTCTAAAAAGTAGTCAATGATGCACAGTTACTTATCGTAGCATTATTAGAGAATAAATACTACACGTGACAATATTATCCGTTGCTGTTAGCTTTGCTTGTAAGAACGAATATAACTACCGCCAAGGAACGTAGAAATACAGGGTGATTATAATTAAAGTTGTACTTTCAAAAGGCTGTAAAAAAGAACCACTGGTCAGGATGACCTGATATTTCATCTGAGTATACGTGAAGCAATGGGAATTTGCTTTGCGAAAGAAAAAAAAATCAAAAGCTGACCGATAGGTGGCGCTGTACTTGATAAGATGCTAAAAAACGATTGTCATAAATGATATGCTAATTTTAAGATGCTAATTGAAAGACGCGACATGTTGTTGTGGCACTCTTTGTTCAAAGCCCATCCACCACGACGTGGTGATGCCACAGCGGATAGGAAAAAATCGATTTTTAATTGTCCCTAGGCCAAAAGCAGTAGAAAAAGCAAAAACTGATGAAACCATCAAGAAAAGGAAGTTGGCTTCGAGTGCTTAAGAAATATTTAATATGCTGTCCACCATTTTCTCCTACGAGCTGAAAGCGCGAAACAGCATGTTCCACAACAAATCGGAGTGGTAAGTCGTAATATGGTAAGTCGGGATATTGTGAATGTGTTGCGTAATGCGGTTTTTCAACTCAGCTAAGTTCGCAATCGGACCCCCGTACACAACATCTTTTAGATAACCCTACAGCCAGAAGTCGCAAGGGTTCAGGTCAGGTGATCGTGGCGGCTAGACTGTTGGAAAATGGAGTCTTAATTCTGTAATTTCTAAAATGCAGATTTAACAGCTGTTTCACTGGTCTTGCAATGTGCATAGAAGCACCATTTTGCATAGAAATTGTGCTATCCACACATTCGCGCTGTTGCAGTGCTGTAATGAGCTGGTTTCGCAAAAGAGATTCATAAGGTGTCCCATTCACTGCACAGGCTACAGGACCCGAAGGACCAATCTCCTCGAAAAAGAAAGGGCCAATGATAAATGCTGCCGTAAACCCGCACCACACAGTGACATTTTGAGAATGAAGAGGCAATGGTTGCATTTGGAACGGATTCTCTCTTGCCCATATTCTGCAATTTTGAGTATTGATAGAACCTTGCAGATGGAAATGGGCTTCGTCTGTCCGCAAAATGTTCCATGGCCATGCATTGTCCACCTCCATTCGAGCAAGAAATTGCAGGGCTAAAGCTTGCCGTTTTGGCAAGTCAGCAAGAACCAACTCCTGAAGATGCGTAATTTTGAATGGATAGCATTGCAGGATGTTTCGTAACATTTTACGAACCGTGCTGACAGGCATGTCTAAATTTCGGGAAATTCCCCATGCACTGCACGTTCACAAAGCACTGCTTGACGCTTCCTGCAATGCTGTAGCAGATCCTCCACTGACATCGAAGTAATTGTTTTCCTCCCTCTGCCACATTGAACGTCAAATGAACTCGACTCTTCGAATTTACCAATCATATTCTTCAGACCGAATGCAGTCATCGGACCAGAGCCGCTTCTTAAACCCTTTAATGTCCGGAATTTCTTCAATGCAATTGCCGCACAGTCACCGTTCTTGTAAAAAAGCTTCACAAGCAGAGCCCGATCCTTCAATGATAAAGTCATGACTACCTTCTCAGACGCAGAATAACAGGAACTGCATGTTCCCCGCCTTTTTATCACAAGTGTAATGCGCGGTGCGCATGTCACGTCTTTTAATTAGCATCTTAAAATTAGCATATCTTTTAAAGCAATCGCTTTTTAGCATCTTATCACGAGTATAGCGCCATCTATCGGTCAACGTTTGAACTATTTTTTTTTTCTTTCGCAAAACAAATTCCCAATGCTTCACGTATACTCAGATGAAATATCAGGTCATTCTGACCGGTAGTTTTTTTTTTTTTTTACAGCCTTTTGAAAGTGCAACTTTAATTATAATCACCCTGTATTTATTTAGAATGGTTAGAGCAATTTTTAGCGAAATATGTTTTATTGTTTGATTTTGACACTTTAGTTGTTGAAATTTTAGTTGAACAGTGACTCTCCTATTGTTCAAGAAAATTTTCTGTCATAAGAAACGTGCCAGTGAATGATATTTAACGAATAGACCAATTAGTATGAAATTTTTATTTGCAGGGTCCCTAAAATAATAGGTTGGCCCGAAAAATGGGTTAAAAATTTAAGGAAAATATGTAGCACTGTATATTGTGATATATACTCAAATGAAAGAAAATTTTTGTACAATTAATTTATGAATAATTTCGTTGGAATTAGGCAAATATTTCCTACATAAAGTAATATTAATAAATATGATGTTGTTTATATAATGATGTTCAGTTTCCTGTCTCCCACTAGATTTTGATTTAAAAAAGCCCGGGTAATGCCAGGTCCTCTGCTAGTTAGACAATAAAAGTTGTACTTGATAGTATTATCTGTTGTTGTTAGCGTTAGCTTTGCTTGAAACAATGAAAATGTCAAAAATAGATTTCTTAATAGATATTGATCTCACTTTTAAACATCTGGAACTTTCGGAGTAGGTCTGTTACCTTTAAAAGCATTCTTAACTGAGATATTTTCTGTTGAGTTTGGTGTTTGCCAGCTCCTTCAAATTAAAGCCAATCTTTTTCTCCCGATATTTGTGATGGAGTGTCATTGTAATAAATTATTAAAATGAGTTTTCAGAGCTGTATCTTGACAACCATGAATATTTTTTTCAGAGATACTTTTGGAATTTATTTCCAATAGGTATGTTATGAATAGCAAAATTTTTAAGTTTTAGATAAAAATTATTCACCTGTTTTCATCATGGTTCTGAATAAATGCCAGACACCAAATATATGGAATTCAGAATATGTATATCAGTTTTAGAGTTTGTATTTTCGCTTTCATTTTCGTGATGGAAAATTTGATTTATTTTAACCCTTCAACCGGCTGGAACGTAGAAAGTCGCTCTCTGATGACTATTCTAAAACCGGTTCCGTCGCAGAAAGTCGTTCTTCGATTATTACTCTTAAACCGGCTCCGGCGTAGAAAGTTGCTCTCTGTTTATTACCCGATAACCGGCTCCGAAACATTTGCGTTCACCATTTAGCTACAGAGAGGCCGTTTTCAAAGTATTCAGCTGAAATATTTTTGCCGTTCAAATGGTTAAAAATACAGTTCAGGGTAACAATTTTAAATACAGTTTTAACCTCACTAAATGAACCTGTCCAAAACGATGTACTGACGAGCACTACATAATATAGAAGCTCGGTTTAAAATATGACAAACTACTTACTTCAGCCGTACAATATATCTACGTTTCAAAGAGATTTTATTATCATTTTAGTATTTTAGAATAGAGAAGAATTTGAGATAATAATCATAGAACTTAAGAAATGCTGGAATTTTTGAAATTTTAAATATTTTAAATAATTGAATCGTTGAATGCAGAAATCACATGTGTCAATTTTTTTTTTCAAAATTGCGTTTATGCTGTTTTAAAATTCTAAAGGGGTATTTACACAATGAGTAAAGAAATGACAAGACTCAAGTAAAGTCACGTTATAGGTATATAAAATCTACCTGCTTAAAAAGTTTTAGCCATCGATTTAAAAAATTAATTATTTTTTTAAGGCTCCAAGCCTTTTCATATTATTGACTCACGTGATTTTTGCAACCAACGATTCCATTGAATAACTCTTAGCAATAATTACAAATCTTTGATCAAAGAAGACTTCTTAAATAACCATATGTAGATCATTCTTTCTTGAATTTTTGCCACCGAATATATGATAAATGCAATTCTCATTATTTGATATATTGCAAAATTTTAGATAATTGCATTGCAATTACTAGAAATTAAAATATGAGGTTAATTTTATTACAACGGTCATTCTCAGTTTTTTTGAGAGAGATAAGTTTGTAAGGAAAATTTAAATCTTAAATAATTAAAAAAATTAATTTCGATTGTTGAGATATTTAACTTTGGATTCTAATTACATCACTGTGAATTGAATTTATTTCCTTAGAGGTTTTTTCTCCTATGGTTTTAAACGACGCACTATCGAATATCTGAGACATTAAGATTTTTTTAAATATTGAAATGCAAAAGAATGTATCGGGATCAAGGCAAAACGAAGTACTAAAAAGGATTTCAATGTATATAATTTTATCAGCTCATTATTTTTCTTTTTATTAAAAAATATCATTTATTTAGCACAAAACATTACACATTGAAAGGAATTCAGCTTAAGGCATGCTAAGTAAATTTAGATATCAGACACAGCAGTAAATTTTTTTAATAAAAACATTCGAATATAGCTATTATGTTAAGAGGAATCAAGACATATCCAAGAAAAGAATTTAAACTACTTTTTAAAGGAAACACATGGTAAAAGTACATTCAATAAAAAGTGGATAAACATGATACATCAACAATAGGGAGTAAAGAACTGTTAAAATTTCAAGTCTTCATGAGGAATCATAAAATATGAAAGATATACAAGAATAAAATGACCAAAATGCAACTAGATACCGTAAAACGGGATTACTTTGCAACGATTTTCATGACATAATTTCGATATTATTTACATGTATTTCTCTAAAAGAAAGGCTTTTCTATTTATTTCCTCATTGAGGGATTATTAGAGAAACGTTTTGCAGCAAAATTTGGATCAAAGGGTAATTTAATAATTATGATTTTTCGAAATGTTGGCGCAAAGTTACCTCATAGGTGGGGATACTTTGCACTGGTTAATTTTTTTTCAGTATATTACAAAAAAATTCTCTGGATGCAATTCTAGATATATTTATTTTAAGCCTGGGTGGAAATATACAAGAAAAATAATTTTCATAAAAGTCTGGTTATAATCAACAATTTTAGGTCATTGCATTCGGTCAAATCAGGATGGTGTTTTAAAAATCCTTTCATCCAATTATTGTGTTATTAATATATCTATCTATTACCGCACCGCCTTAGTAAGATAAACGTTTATTATCGTTTTAAGATCTATACTATTGACAGGAAAACCGAAGTCACTGACTTTGACTACACTTTGCAACGGTCTTTTCCTTCTCAGTGGAGAAAACCAGGGAATTTTCATGTTTAGTTATGTGAATTAGCTTTCTTTTGCAACAAACTGTTCCCTTGGGGTACCAAAAAAAGCTTCGGCCTCTTTAAAAATAAACTAAACTTGTGAAATCGTGATAAATCAAGCTTCTAAGGTCTCTATAGAGAACTCCATTTACTTACAAGATCCTAACTTCCTTTTATATACCCTGGGCATATCTGAAGCTTAAGAAAACGTTGTTATTATTATTTAATACAAAAATAAATTAAAAACTAACTGGAGTTGCTGCTTATCACAAATTTCCATGTTGCAAAGAATCCCTCCTTTTCGGTGCAAAGTTACCCCAGGTAAAAAAAAAATTAATTACAACTTAACTAACAAATATAATTGGCATTCAAAGCAACAAAATGAAAGCTATGCTTATTATATTTCACATTTAAATTCACCTGCCTTCGGAAATGTCACACTTTCCTCACCAGAGACAGATTTTACAGCACTAAAATTTCGCTGAAAAATTGGCTCATTGTCTTTTCCTTCTGGCACTTCCTGAATGATTGTTATATATGTTTAAAGAATGAAATACATTAGTCAGTGTTCCCAAGAAGCTAGAAAAAAATCTCAACCCCGTACCCCTAAGCAGTTGATTTCTATTTCACTTTTCACACAAATTCTGCACTGGTGCAAAGTTACCTCCAGAGTGCAACGTAACCCCCATTTTACGGTAGTATTTATTTGAAATAAAGTAATTAAATCTGTATGAATGCCTTATAAAGGAAATTTAAATATGAAGATAATGCATACGCAATCACAATATAAAAAATTGTTAGAATACAAATATTTTCAAAAGAGTTCTGTTTTATCTTAATATAAACAATTTTAATGAGTAACTTAAATATATTTATTTTATTAATATGCAGATTACATGTTACTAAAAACAACGAAAAGTTTGCTAGCTTAGCGTCACATAAAGGAAGAAATATGCATAAACAAGTACTTAACTTTCAATTCCCGTGGTGAATCTTGATATACGACAGTAGGTTCATTTGTCCATTGGTCCTTAGAAGATAAATACATTGGTAAACTGACTACAGTAAATCTGATTTTAAAACAGGGAAAATATAGACATCAAGAAGATTAAAAACCCAACAAACAAATTGACTTTTCTTCACACAAAAAAAAACCCCGAAAAAATTCTGCTGCTAGTGGCTCACTTTTTTCAAGCTTCTTTGAACTTTCCGTCTGAAACACAGCATCTGAGGGCATCGCTTCCATTTTCAGGGCTTTATTGTTAAAGCAAAGAGCAAGCTGCGAGATCTAGCACGCTTTGTCAACCGTAGCATCAGATATGACCTTATTGCGTGTAATTGTAAGTAAAAAGGACAACACAGGAAAGATGGCCAAGCTGATTTAGGCCATGAAATCATGACCATTGGATGAATGGATGATGGCCATGGAAGGTGGCCAAGCTGATTTAGAAATGCAGGAGGCATATTAATTTTTCTTTAAACAGAAAATAAAAGCTTCTGCTGTTAATGGTTCATAAGCTTCAAACTTTTTCCAGCCATCCGTCTGAAACACCTCATCCGAGTGGAACTGAATGAAACCCATAGCTTGCATTTTCAAATCTTTATCATTGTGGCGGTGAGCAAGTTGTAAGATTTGCCCCACGTTGTCAGCCGATGCATTACTCATAATTTTGCTTGCACATAAAATTCTCAAGTCCATTACTTCGTATTTATCTGCAGCGTAGTACAGTTCAAATAGTTCTTCCATGTCACCACCTTTTTCATTCTCGAAAAAATATGCAGTGTACAGAAATTCAACGAGGTTTTTGAGAGTAGTGACAGAAATGTCAGTAATAGTGACAGAATTCTGTACTCGTTCCTGCATTTTACTTTCGAACATTTTTTTGAAATATGGTGATCGTGAACACAGAACCGCCCAATGAGCAGGAATCCGTTCGTCGCCAACCTGCAGAGAGACGTCCGAATTGACGGGATTTTCTAGCATCGCTTTGAAGTCCTCCCTCAGCTTTCTTTCAGGGTCTGTATCACCTACAAAAAGATTTGCTTTTTTTCTTACAGTTTCCACGATAGTTATATAGAGATAGATTATCAACGTATCGTTGGTTAAAGTTTCAAAATCGTTTCTGTTCGTCACGTTTCCAATCACGTCCACGTCTTCGTCTTTTCGGAGTGAGAAAATCCTTTCGTTTCTTTCTTCGTGCAGTTTTATATTGTTGCAATCATAAAGAACTAGCGATCGCTGTATTTTGATTTCCGTAGCTGATTTATTGCGAATGCATACGTATAGGCACGATGCACTTCTTTGAAAAGATATCCGGCACATGCATTCAGGTGTAAGATCAAAATCTGGGCCAGTTACGCTTGTACTGAGTGGCAGTTTAGAAACATTCTCAACCGTCATTCTTATTTCATGCATTGCCTTGGATTCTGTACTAATGCTGCATTTCGTCATAGCTTTTTGCGCCATTTTTTGTCAGCACTTTTCAATGATGAACAGATGCTTTCATTAGAAGGTATAACAATAAAAAAATGTAGTTCCTAAACGATTATATTTCAGGGTTATCTTATTCCTTAGAAACCGCTTGCGCTATCTCAAAGCGAGTGATAAATGTTGGATTTCAACAAGATAAGTCCCGTTTGTTGGGATAATTACATCATCAACCCATCTCCCCTCACAATCTGATCTGGATTCACCTGAGTAGGTGGCTCCGCCCTGTGTGGTTGTGCGCACGCGCAGACGCTGTTTAAAAACGGGTCCGTGAAGTATGTGTTATTCTTTGTGTAATTTAATGTTCTATGTCCGTGTCCATCACGAATAAAAAGGACTCTAAAATATTGCATATTCCTCCAACTAAATACTTTACACTGTTTTACCCCTTTTTTATCAGTTTAAAACTATTCATATGACTCGCTCTAAAAATAAGAAGTTTCGAATCTCAAACCTTTCATTTACCGTTTATTTTTAAATTTGAAATTCGTATTTTGTTTTAATTAAAAAAGCATATAATAAATAGCCGTACATGTATTTAAATAGCCGTAAGCATATATTAAATAGCTATACGCCGGGTGATCAGGTACGTCCCATTTAAACAGCTCCAGAAGCTGCCGGGAACTCGTTGAACAAGATCTTCTGTTGCGACAGGCTTGTGTCCTTGCCCATCTACATTTTGGAAACAGGCACGGGGACATGGGTGGCGTTCTGTCCCTCTGCATCATAAACGTCGGTTCTCCCGTCTTTAAATTTTCTGCACCATTCAAGCACAACACCATCACTCATAAAGTTTTCACCATATACTCGGCTCATGCTTCGGTGAATTTCTACCGCACTATTTCCTTCTGCTTGAAGAAAACGAGTAATACTACGCAAGCCACACTTGGCGGAAGCATCAGTTCTATTAGCCATGTTTACATGCCGACAGCTCAGCTGAAAATCTCGAGCTGACGTCGGCAGTAGCAGATGTTATAGTTCGAGACATGCGCAATCGCCCACCGCGCATTCCATCATCTTACCACCTGTCTGTCTGTTTTGCGGTTGAGTCGGAGGTTGATATAAATAAAAAACGACGCTCGTAGAAACATTACTGCTCGAAGTGAGAGTTCTTATTCCTTTCTCTTCCTTGTAGGTATTATTCACGTGATCTGATCAGTTGGGGCGACGCACAGTGGTCCAGTTTCGGTTTGTAGCGCGACAAAAATCGAAAATTCGAGGTCGGCAAATGGGTTTTATTTTCTTTGGGGGTAGGTAGAGAACCGTTTGGAACCCTGAAAGCCATAAATTGTTTTGTATAAGCATGTAGTCTTGGGAGGTTTCACGGAGGTTAAAGTTGAAGAATTACTTTCGAACACTTGAGTCGCGTTTCAGCGAGCCCTCGGATTTCGTTCTGTAAAGTCCTACATTGCTCTTTATCTGTCTAATTTTAGATTTTTCATGATGTAGGATTCCAAGGCAAGTAAACGAAACCTTTTGTAACACATTATTATTTTCCATATTTTTATACTATATTTTAAAAGGCCCTTTTTTCACTAAATTTTGAAGTTTAAAGTGAATTTAAAAAATTTGCACAGCTTTGCACACCTTGAGACTACCATAAATCATTTCTGAACGCTATCTTCTATAAAATGTCTAAAAATTAGCCCCGATAAACCCCGACTTTTTCACTTATTTTTTAATGTCATCTATGTCAGTGAAGAATTTTCACTTTTTTCTTCAATGACGCAAAAATAAATATCTGGGCGAAAAAAAACCTGTTGAAAAATTAAATTAACTTGTTCTAGCCTAGATGTTAATTGCTAAACATTCAATCGATATTAATTCGAAAATTTTATTAAAAAATTTTCGAATTTAAGGAGACGGATACACAATCTAAAATACATTTTAACTTTTTAAGAAATAAACGCTGGATGGTTTCAAAAGTATTTTAAATCGATTTCAATATTTATTTCCGATTTAGTAGTTGACAAACACACCGAAAACGCGAAAATTTTGGAATAGTTCAGAACGCGATTTGAAATTTTCAAGACAGTTAGTTTGCTTCAGTGACAACATCTCAAGCGCTGTCTTCAGCTACAGCTAAAAGGACGATAAAATAGAAAACTTAACCAAATATAGTTTTTCATAAATAACAAATAATATAAAACATAATTCACATGATGAAAAGCGTTACCTTTATATGCTTAAAAGTTAGTTATTAAAATGTTTTGGAATATTTCCTGAATTCTCATATTATTTTTGTGAAAACTGCGGTCAATTTTACTCTTAAAAGTAATTTTTTTAAAGATTTAATGGTATTTATATAACATTTATATTATATTAATGAAATTCTTTCACTTTTTAATCGTTTTGAAAGGCATTTGAATTTATCGCACAATTATTCATTAGATATATTTTAACATTGCAAATATTTAGAATGGTAGGTATTTTTTTTATTTTTAACAGACTTTTCTAAAATTTAACAAATCTTATTTTAAAGCTATTTCCTTCATTTGGTAAAATTTATCAGATTTTTTTTATGTTTTATACAAGTAATTATTAACTTCTTCGCAGATTACAACAGTTCCCTCCATTTAGAACAATGGGAACGAATTAAATAAATTAATACAAATCAAGAAATATTCAACCGATTGTTATGAAATTTCATGGGATACAACTGAAGTCCATTTCCTTCAAACTGTGCAAATTTCAAGTCTCTGCTGTTTTCAGCTTCGTCGCTATGATTTTTGTCTCGCTAGAAAACGAAACTCGGCCACTGTGCGACGTCAAGGTATGGCTGTGTCGAGTTGTCACAACCACATATATACGACAATTCATTATAATAAAATCAATCAATTTTTTTTCTCAAATTCATTACCACATGGCGCTTTTCATATGGAGTTGAAATCAAACTAAAATTAATCCATTGCATGTTAATTAAGTTAACAACAGTTATTAAAACATGGAATTATCATCAGGAACGCAAAACTGGTCAAGATTCATGAAATCTAGTTCAGTAAGAAGTGAGTAAAAATTCGATTACTAATTCCATCTTTGCATGCATGAATCAAGTTCAGTTAAACAAAAGAATGTATGAAAAACCATTTTGAGATTTAAGTCTGTCTGTCGATTTCTCAGCGAACACGATTACTCAAAAATAGAACGAGCAAAAGGAATGGAATTTTGATGTAGCTTTACATCCAAAATTGTAGATTTCTATCTAGTTATGAATGGAATCCATTAAATTAAAGTCTCTTTGCCCGTGTACATGTGAATACGATAACTCAAAAACACATTAACCAGATGGATGAAATTTGACATCTAATATTTTAACACCAGATTTGTAGATCTGTATTAAACCTTGGGCTAATCCGTCAAAGGTTGATTTTTTGTGGATTTATCTTTTCGTGTGAACTGAAATCAGCGGCGTAGCGTGGTAAAATTCAGTTACACCTGGAGGATATTTGGATTTTTCGCTCCCATTTGTTTTCAATCCCTTTTATCACTAAGATATTTTGCGACATTTTTAATATGCTGTTTGATATTCTAAACGCTCTACATTATCGTGAAGATAACTTAGAAATATTATAGAGCATCTTGTTCAGTTTTGATGACTGGACAGAACCGCGATGGCCTAGTGGTAAAGTCTCGGTTTCGGGATCGGAATGTTTCAGGTTCGAAGCCCGATTCCATTATAGGTCCGCCGTGTATGTAGGTCTGAGGCACACTAAGGGGTCTATTCTGGTACCCCCGGTTGGGTTGGGAGACGTCACTTTTCCAGGTCGTTAACAACGGAAAAAGTGACGTCCCCCCGCCCAACCGGGGGTAGCAGAATAGACCCCTTAATCTGACGTCGTGGGTCCAACCCTCTTCCGCTGGTGTGTCGTGGAAGCTTGCAGAAGATGGACGACAGTGCACGTGTCGTCCTCGTCACGTGGCCGCTGTTCAAAATGACGAGATCCGTGTAAAAATAACCCTCAGGTTGCTTCGAAACGTGTCTTTGATATAACTAAACTAAAATTTGGATGGTGGAACATAAACGCATTAACCCTTCAACCGGCTGAAACGTAGAAAGTCGCTCTCTGATGATTATTCTAAAACCGGTTCCGTCGCAGAAAGTCGTTCTTCGATTATTACTCTTAAACCGGCTCCGTCGTAGAAAGTTGCTCTCTGTTTATTACCCGAAAACCGGTTCCGAAACATTTGCGTTCAACATTTAGCTACAAAGAGGCCGTTTTCAAAGCATTCAGCTGAGATATTTTTGCCGTTCAAAGGGTCATTATTTATAAAGGAAAAAAAAAAAAAAACCAATTCTTTCGTATTTTATACTTTAATGGCTACTTTGCGAGATTATATAAAATGATTATAATTTTATATTAATGATAATAATATTAATTTCTTCCTACAGCAAAAGTTTTGCTGTATAATAATGAAGGTGATTCATTTTCATTTAAAACCTTGTTAGATAGTGGCTCTGAATCTAGTTTTGTTAGCGAAAATGTTATAAATATTTTAGGATTAAAAAGAAAGAATGATAGATTATCCCTTAGTAGAATAAGTGGAGTTCCAGCAGGAACCACACGTGGCTCAGTTAAATTAAAAATAGGGTAAAGGTTCAATGAAGAATTTGTGACAGTTAATGCATATATGTTAAGTAAAGTTACTTCTCAAATTCCGGTTGAGAATATTGATACTAAGGATTTAGATTATTTGAAAGGGGTGACTCTGTCAGATGAAGGTTTCTCACGGCAATCTGAATGTGATATTATTTTAGGATCTGACTGTTTCTTTACGATTCTTCGGAATGGAAGAATCATCGGGTCTGCAGGGCAACCGATAGCTCAAAGCACCATGTTTGGTTGGGTTGTCGCAGGTCAGATTCGAAAGGACTCCAATTCATCATCTCATACGCAATCGCATTTGATTCGCGTGGAAAACGATAGCAACATTGATTCAATATTGCAACAATTTTGGCAAATGGAAGAGTTGCCTATTAAAAAGTCTTTTTTATCGGAAGAAGAAGAGTTTTGTGAAACCCATTTTAATTCGACTTACAAAATTAACGAGCAGGGTCGATTTGTTGTTAAGTTACCTGTTTACAGAGACATTAATCAGCTGGGAGATACAAAGGGGATGGCTGTTTCTAGGCTACTTGCAATGGAAAATAAATTCAAATTTGATTCAGAATTTGAAAAAGAGTACAAAGGTTTTATGAAGGAATATAAAGAAGCAGGGCATATTTCACTTAATAAAGATTCTGATTCTTCTAAAATAGAGTATTTTATTCCCCATCATACTGTGCAAAAGAAAGACTGCATTACAACTAAACTTCGAGTTGTATTTGATGGGTTGTACAAGTCTCCTAACTCTAATTCGTTGAATTCAGTTTTAGGGGTAGGACAAGTTCTACAGCCAGATAGTTTTACTATTCTTGTTAGATTTCGAGTGAATAAAATAGCTTTCACTGCAGATATAAAGCAAATGTATAGACAAATTTTAGTTCATCCAGAAGATCAAAATTTACAAAAAATAGTGTGGAGAAATTCATCTGATTCTCCCATTAAGGAATATAAACTTTATATTGTAACTTATGGTACTTCATCCGCTCCATTTTTGGCTACTAGATGTTTACACCAATTAGCATCGGATTCTCAAAACAAAAATCCTGAAATATCTAGTATAATTCGAAATTCCATTTATATGGATGATTTAATGGCTGGAGCAACATATAATAAAGAAGCAATCGCTTTAATTCAAAAGTTGTCAGAAACTTTAGATGCTAGGGGATTCCACCTAAGAAAATGGCGCTCCAACTCCCAAGATGTATTGAATAATTTATCTGAAAATCTAGGGGCTGATGAATCAAATGTGGAAATTCATCCCGAAAACTGTTCTAAAACTCTTGGACTTATTTGGGACTCTTCTACTGACAGTTTTGTTTTTAAAATTAGCTTTAACTTTGAGAGTGAAATTAGCAAAAGATTATTTCTATCACAATCAGCAAGTCTGTTTGACTCTTTGAGTTTTCTTTCACCTTGCACTATATTGATAAAAATCTTCTATCAGCAATTATGGTTGCTAAAACTGGATTGGGACAATGCTGTACCTGAGCACTTTGCAATTAAGTGGCATAAATTTCAAAGAGAATTTCAGCAAATATATCACATTTCAATTCCGAGATGGCTTCAATTTACCGAAAAGGAAATTACTCACCATGGCTTTTCGGATGCCTCTGAATCTGCATACGCTTGTGTAATTTATGCTGTTTAACGAAATGCTAATGGTGTTACTAAAGTTACCATTTTAGCAGCTAAAAGCAAGGTAGCTCCGCTCAAGCCTGTGTCCATTCCGAGATTAGAGCTAAATGGAGCTCTCCTGTTTGCCAGATTATTTTCTGTCTTAATACTTTAAAAGATCATGTTATTAATTTGTATGCTTGGACAGATTCCCAAGTTGTCCTGTCCTGGTTGTCTTCACCTCCCCGCAGTTGGAAGCCGTTCATCGCCAATAGGACCTCAGAGATCTTAGACCTCATCCCTTGGAACAAATGGTGTTATGTACCGACCAAGGAGAATCCAACTGATATTGGCTCCCGAGGTGCGTCCCCCAAGGATCTTCCTGACTGTCGTCTACGGTGGGAGGGCCCTACTTGGTTATCATCACCAGAAGCTGATTGGCCGAAACAACCAATTCTGAAGGACAGTGATCAACATGTTCTCAAAGAGAGAAAGAAGTAAACATTTGTATTTTCTGTATTCTTAAAAAATGATATTATTGATGCACTGATTGAAAAATATTCTTCTTATACTAAGTTAATTGATGTGTTAACATTTTGTATTAGATTCATAAATAATTGTAAAGTTGGTAAGGCTAACAAAACATTCCACAGGTAAGACGGGACCTTTGACTTCAAACAAAAGAATTATTGCAGGTAATCTTATTGTATCTTATGTTCAAAATGTATCTTTTAATGAAGAAATCAGTTGTATTAAGACAAACCATTGACAAAGAACAACCCACTATTGGCCCTTTGTCCATTCATTGGTCAAGACGGGTTGTTCAGGGTGGGAGGACGGCTTCAAAATGCGTAGCTTCAGTATAATGCAAAACATCCAGCTATATTACCAAATAAGCATAAGCTAAGTAATTTAATTGCACAGTATTGCCATATCTTAAATTTACATGATGGTGGTAATTTATTAATGGGTATTCTACGACAAACTTATTGGATTATAAATGTTAAAAAGTTAATTAAGAAATGTGTTCATAATTGTATTGTATGCTGTAGATTTAAAAGTAACATATCCAAACAAAAAATGAGAGAACTCCCTAACGATAGAGTGACTCACAATAGACCATTTTCTGTATGTGGTATTGATTATGCTGGCCCTATTTCTGTTCTGAAGCACAGAGGTAGAGGAGCTAAAACTATGAAATGTTGTATTGTTATATTTGTGTGCTTTGCTACTAAGGCTTTGCATTTAGAATTAGTGACCTCACTTCTGAGGCCCTTATTGCTGCCTTAAAACACTTTGCTCCAGGAGGGGTACTCCTAAGGGTATTCATTCTGATAACGGAACAACTTTTACTGGAGCTAAAAAAAAGCTTGGAGATTTATTTAAATTTATATCTAAAATCAATCTTGATGAAAATGTATGTTTTTTTTCTTTCACATATGAAAATTGAATGGCATACCATACCTCTTTTGAGTCCACACTTTGGAGGACTCTTGGAAGCTGGAGTCAAGTCAGTAAAGTTTCATTTAAAACGAAAGAAATTTGAATGTTAATATTTATATTTAAAAGATGATTAAAAATCAAAATTTTCATCAATCAGAAATCAGTCATTTAAAATTTTTTGGCATACACTTTCGTCTATTTCTTCAACAGTTTATTTCAACATAACTTCATTCCACCAAAATTTTAAGTTTAAAACTAAAATGGCCTGTTTCCAAATCTTCATATATTTTTTTAAAAAATTGCTTTTTCCACCAAAATTTCAAATATGCCCTCTATACAATGAAATGTAGTTCAGAAAAGCTTCCCCACATGTATACATGCTTATTCCAATGATTATTTAGTCAAAAAAGATATAGTGTTTTTTTGTAGTCATTTATGTTTTAAATCTCAGAAAATTCTAGTTGCCGTAGAATAATGTAACCCATCTCCCAACCTTTTAGCTAAAAAAAAGGACATTTTAAAGAAAATAGTGGCTTTAAACATGTTCATATTAACTATTCAAAATTAAAACCCACAATAATTATTTACACTTAGCATTTTAAAATTGATTAGATAGCCTTTTTCAAAATTTTCAAACATCGTTTTTTCCAGCAAAATCTCAAACATGCACTTTTTAAAACGAAATGCTGCTTCCGCACATGTATAAATACACTCACTCCAATTATTATTAAGTGAAGGAAGGTACACTATTTTTCTCTGGATAGTTATTTATGTTTTTTAAAACTCAGAAAATTTGAGCTGTCGAGAGATGAATAAACCAATTTTTCAGAAACTTTTAGCTAAAAAGGACATTCAATATTAAGCACACATTCATTTATTTGTCTAATACAAACTGTACGACTCAAACTTATTTAATTGAAATGATCTAACTCAAAAAAATGTCGTTGTTTCTGACTTCAAACCAATTCAAGAGTTTCGCAGATTCAAACGTAAACAGTCGTCCAAACTTGCGACCTGTTGCCAAACGGCGATTATCAAATTCAGCCCGATTTTGCGTCTACATAAGCGTTTCATATATAGAGATGATTATGTTTTTTCTTAAAACAATTCCTTGGATAAAAACTTTAACATATTCCTTGTCCGCATGAAGGCAATAATTTATTTGCCATTTCGAGAACAGCTTTTGCCGCATGTCAAACGTATTGACAAGAAATTGCTTGCATGATCAAAATTTATGGTGAAAGAAAATGCCAAAGAATGCCTGTAGCATTCATTTCCATTGTGATTCAAAATGACATGAATGCTGTAACATTCAAATTTATAAATCACATTAATATGCTTCAGTTTTTATATAGCCTTAATTTTTGGAAATTACTATGCACTGTAAAGTAATGGCTAATTGGTTCAATAGAATATCTTCATATTTTTGTATTTTCTATGAGTATTTACAAATTCACGTTAGATGGCAATTGCTTAAATTAGAAGCGAACACAAGACGAGAACATCATAGCTTCTGTATTTAGTAAGATTATCACAGCTGGCTGTGATTATGAGGGTAGGTGATTGCATTGCTTTTTGCTTTCTCGTATATGAAGTATACAAAGAGAAAGTATTGTTATCGTCAAAAAAAATTCGAACTCGACATTTTGAGGAATCTCCACGTTTCAGACCTCCCCGAGTCCGAAAAACACAATTTTGGAATTATGACTGTCTGTGAACACGATAACTCGAAAACTATTAGAGCTACAGGGATGAAATTCGGTGTTTGATATTTACACATAATTTGTAGGTTTCTATCAAATTTTGGACAAAATCCGTCAAAGGGAAGTCTGTCTGTCCGAGGTCATGTGAACGCTATAACTCAAAAACTTGAATAGCTAGATGGATAAAATTTGGTACACAGTTTTATCATCAGACATGTAGGTCCGTATCAAAGTTTGGACCAAATATGTCGAAGGGTTGATGGTCTATCGGACTGTATAACAGCATACCTGTAAAAATTATACCTCCTAAACCCTTTAGCTTAGATAAATAAAAATTGATATGACAGTTGCTAACATTAATCATAGATCTGCGCCCAAATTTCGCTTTAATCGGTTAAAAAAAGGCATTCAAATTGCATACTCAATTTTTCTTTAATCCGATTCTCCATGCGCATGCGTAATGGTAGTAATATTTGTGCACGCAGAAGGATTACGTCACTTTGTCCTTGAGCCGACAAGAGTGGGAAATCGGTACGCATTTCTTTGAATTTGATTCTTTACCTAGATATTTTACAATCACTATAATCTACAATGAAAGACCTTCCGATAGTCATTGGATTCTGGGCTTCAGTAGGTTCGAATTTTTTTTTATCCACGCGGGGGGCAGGGAAACAGCACCTTTTTGGGGAAGTATACGGGAAAGTTTAGGGGAGACCACTCCCGCTGATTGCTTGTCTGGTAATTTCCGTTATTTGATGCAAATGTTGCTATAGACAGAAAGTTACCAAGTTCACAACATTCCGATGTCATAACTGTAAAAATAAGCCTCCAGTATATCCGGACAGTGATTTCATCAGTGGTGTATATGTTACGGTTAATGTGGATAATTGGTTATTATGCGTAATAACCGGCGATTATGCATAACAACCAAGTAAGCCGGTTAAAGTGGATAATTTATGAGAATTTACCCCATTAAGCGGTTATTAGACATAATTACCGATGAAGTTTGGTCAATGTGATTAATTGCAATGACATGTGATCTTATTGAACAAACTCCATTGCTAAATGGGATTAATTAAGCAAAATTTATTATTTAATACAGTTAAAGATTAGTCACTTAAAGTTAAATATTTTCGAATCCAAAGTATTTGTGGGTTGTCTTTGCACTATCTCCTTTTTCAAATGTAGAATTTCAACCACACTCGCGATGCCAGCGCCATCTAAAGTAATTTTTTAACTTAAAAAACATCCTATTACTTCGCTAGCAGCGTGAGCCGGAACCTAGTAGCTTTGCTAGCTAATAGAATGTGAGGAATTTGTGTTTTTTAAATACTAAAGTGAGGCAGGAGAAATTGTACTCGCGATGCCTGCGGCATCTGGAATGAGCACCGGACATTTTTTAAATTTAAAAACACCCTACCGCTTGGAGCAGGAACCTAGTAGCTTCGCTAGCTCCTTGAATGCAAGGAATCTGCGTTTTTTAATTATTCAAGTGAAGCAGGAAAAATTGTGCTCGCGATGCCTGCGGCATCTAAAGTGGGCACTGGGCAAATTTTGTTAAGTTAAAAAAACATCCTATGGCTTCGCTAGCAGGGGGAACAGGAACCTAGTAGCTTCGCTAGCTCATTGAAGGTTAGAATGTTGAGAAAATTAAAGGATAACATAGGTATATCAGTGAATGTAAAAAATATAAAGAATTTACTTCTAGTAGCTTCGCTACTAGCGGCAAATGTTATTCAGAACAAGGAATAGTAAAGAATTAATAGATTAGTTCTAATATTTACAATTGGGAAGAAATACTCTATATTTAACAAAAATAGAATAATGCGAAGAATCAAAGAAACCACGACGCAGATGAAGACAGAATTCTAAATGATGAATTCCAAAATATGAACAAGCGACTTCGTAAAATTCCACGCAAACGATTATTATTAAATTCATAAATCAATAAAAATCGTTCAATTGCGTAATCGGAGAAATATAAAATCATTAAATAAATAAAAAATGTACTTGAAAACATTTAATCAAAATTAAATTTTAAGACCAACTTTAGAGGATGTTAGAGGAGCCGAGAGCTACTCAGCTGAAAATAATCACATTGTCCGAACTTCATTGGTAATTATTCATAATAACCGGTTAATGTGGTAAATCCTCAAACTATCCACTTTAACCGGCCTACTTGGTTATTATGCATAATAACCGATTATCCACATTGACCTTAACACACACATTCTTCAGATTCCAATTCCGACAATTTGACACGAAGTCTGAAGGAATTTGGCTTAAAACATTTAATTTTACTAATGAACCAGTAAGTTTAGTTTGCTTTTTTACATGGATATTTTATGTACATATGAATTTAATATCTTTGATTTTTTAATGAGGTTTTTATGAGTAAGGATCTATTGATGAGCAAATAA
>BGPR01000355.1:456733-487238 GCA_013235015.1 Araneus ventricosus
TTTAAACGCATACAAGGTAGGCTATTTTAAAGTTCTCAACAAATTTTTCGATGAAAGGAAATCCTAGACGTTCCAATTTCTTATCTCAAACCGTAACAAAGTGTCTTGACTTTTTAATTAATTATTAATTAATAAAATTAATTAACAAAAAATAATGTCATCCAGTAAGCTAAATGAATTTCTTTTCTTAAATTAACCTCAACCCCGAAGTTATTTTATTATACCACTAGCTGTTACCCGCGACTTCGAGCGCGAAGAATTTGAATTATTCTTTTTTTTAATTCACGAATGTAAATGTTTTGTTGCATTTTGAAAGGGGAAAGTAAAAGTTTTGACGGTTGATAATACTTAATTGGACGGCTGACAGGAGTGTACTGTACATGTATGCTGATATAGTTATGTACATTGTTTATCTATGCTAATATACTTTTGTATACCACGTTATTTGCACGGATGTGGAGGTTGTGTGGGCTGGACACACGTGAACACGTCACATATAGTTGCCCATGCGAAAAATATGGTTTTTCCAAATGTACGCCTGCCACTTTGGGGCCGTTCAAATATTACGTAAGCACCCAAGGTGGGGGAGGGGGTTTGCGATTTGCTTATTTTTGCTGACAAGGGGGAGGAGGAGTATGAGTGATGCTTACGTAAGACATTAAAATCCCTTTATTTCCGAAAATCTCTTGTAACTTGCGCAAATAATTTAATTTGAAAAAATTAAATTTGAAAAAAAAAGTTAAATTTGGAAAAAGAAAAATAAACTTGATTTTTGTAAGCTTAAACTTGAAATCGTAAGGAAATTTAACTTATATATATATTTTCATTTTAAGCCTAGTTAGAGTTTTTTATTTGAATTAAGTCCTAAAATCTTTAAAATTAGATTATTACTGTTATACGTTTTGTAAAGGAAAAGAACAGGGGGGGGGTGCAGTTTGCTTACTTAATTATAAGAGGGGGGTTTGCGATTTGCTTATTTTTGCTGACAAAGGGGGGAGGGGGGTCAAAAAATACCAAAAACATGCTTACGCAATATTTGAACGACCCCTTTCAGTGTCTGACCTTGAGCCTCGCAAATGATATTTTTAAAGGGATTTGTTACCTTTTGAACTGAAATGATAAATACTTCGGTGTTATCGGAAGGCGTGGAATTAAAACACTCTCTCTTCTCCCTATATCAGTCATAACAGTAGCTTTCATGACGTTCGTACCTAGGTGTGTAATTTGTAACCGTGTGCCATTGCGCAGTCTCGGTATATCGAGGTTACGTATTAGTAGTACTGGCACACCGACATTCAATCTCGGCTTGTCGGAAGGTGCCCCTGACAATTCTAAGATGTTGAAGACCTCTACAGAATATGATGTTCCTTGTTAATGCCCATTACCGTATCTACAGAAGGATATTCTGTAATATCTCACTGTGAAAATTAAACAAAACATCGAGAGAATAATTCACTAACGTCATTGGATCACTGTGTAACCGTATTAAAAGCTGTAAATGCTACCACAACAGGAAACCGGAAGTTTAAAGTCTCCTTTGTTGTTTATGGTCAAAGAAAGCAATATTTTCTTATATTAACTTTAACACTGGCAAAAGCCCGCGTGCGAAACAGTAATTTGGCTTGAATTTATTTCTATAAGAATAAAAAGTATTGTTAGAAATTACGTTAAAAATATTTTAAACCTTTATAGCAATCAGAGAAAACATTTCATCGCAATGGAATTAATAGCATTAAAAAGATCATTTCCTGGTCTTTAAAATGGCATAAAAATAATTATTGTCTAATAAAGATTTCAGAAGTTATTGGCAAAAAACGTCTGAGCATTTGGCTTAAAAGCGGCTAATATTCGTTACTTAATTAAATATCTTAAGAACTAATTAACTCTGAAAGTTGAAAATAGCACGTTTGACGTAACTACCGTTCACCGTTTAGGAGGAGTTCTTGTGACCGACCAATCGACCGACAGACAGACAGACAGATACATGTAATTTCTGCCTTCTTTTATAGATATTTATAAACATAAGCAAAATTTTCAGAAATAAAGATAAATTAGTTCAAAGTCTAACCGTTTCCTAGCAGCGAAGAAGGTATAAATTTGCGTTATTTCAAAATCGTCTGCACGTAAAAAATTATTAAACTTTAAAAAATGAATGAAAATTGAAGCAAAAATGTCACAGAAATAAAATTAATATCATTGAAAAGGTAAAAGTTTGAACTTTAAGATGACATAAAATTCATTTTTATCGAACAATTTGTTCCGAAGTTACAGCGGAAAAAAGGATCACGTGATAGTTGATTTTAAATATCATTTATTCCACGTTTTCACATTCCTAAAGGATCACGTGACAGTTGTTGAAAAATAAAATGATCTTCATCGAGAATCGCTGAGTCAATGGGCTTTGTTAATTATTTAATTGTTGTCTGTAGTCAAAAATAATTAATTTAACGTGATTTCACCTAGCCTATGTCCGTTCTTGGGTTTCAAGCTACAATTCTGCCAATTTTCATCCAAATCGGTTTTGTAGTTTGGTCGTGAAAGCTAGACAGACAGACAGACACACTTTCGCAATTATTATATTATTAAGGATCACTAGAAAAAAATGGCCATTGAAAGAGTTAAAATGCATTGTTAACAGCATTTTATCTCTTATTGACATCTGGAATTTCGATTGCCCTTCGATTCTACCGTTTAAAATTTTACCATCATGTGCTTTTACTTATAAACATAATGCTAATTTTAAAAATTTGTATCTTTCATTTGCGTAAATTTATTAGTTACGCTATATTTGCGCAACATGCCTAAATCTGGATCTTGAGCCATAAATCTCCAGCAATCAAATGATTGCCAACATTTAAACGTTAGGCAAAACCATACAATGTCAAAGTTTTTGCTTAAGACGTTTCTTTTTAGATAATTTTTGTCTTTGTCCAATGAACATTTTATTTCAAATCTTAATTTCGTAATACAAATTCCACCTATATTTATAATTTTATATAAAATTTTTTATATATATCTTTAATTCTACGAATAATAAAAGATAATTTTTGTGTTTGTTTGTCCGTCTCTTGGCGTTTTACTGGTTAGGCTGTAGGACCTAGAGCTACCAAATTCGGTACATATATACTTTGGAGGGAAGGACTGGGTAAATCGAACGATTTTTAAAAATTTTATTTAAAATTTTTTACGAATTTATTTTTAAAAAATTAATTACAAATAATGCAAAAGTTTGGAGTTTTTCAGCAATAACATCTGAAAATATTATTCCAAAAGAATGAATTTCCCGCCATTTCAAAATTGAAAATATCTTCTCAATTTAGCTACCGAGCAATTTTTTTCTAATTCAACAAATTTTTAACATATGAAAATTAGCGATTTGTATTCAAACTCATAAGCCTAATATGATTTGCAATAGCACTTTTTATTGTAATGAAAATTATCCCGTTGTTTCGCCAAACCTTTAAATCGCAAGATTTTTCTCCTTTAAATAAAGGATCCTCAGATTTTGTATACTGACTTAAAAGATGATTGATGCAGATTTTATTACTACGATATCTTGTCTCTAGTTTTATAAACTTTTGTAATTAATTCTTAAATGAAATTTGTAACATTTTCTTATGCTGCAGTAAAATTGTTTTCATTTTCTTTGCTCTGCCAGTTTTCGTAATACACTGTCTCTTTTAGATTAGAGTTTAACGCCAGAAAGTCAAAAGTTATGATCTTCGATAGGAGAGAAAGAAACACATTTACTAGTGCTCTTACCCTTAATGGAATTCCCCTTTGTTTCGTGAAGGAATTAAAATACTGTTACAAACATGGAAAGTCGCTTCCCAGCAATGCAAGTCTTATGGTTGGGAAGAGAGTTTTACAAGGTTAAGCATGGAGTGACCTCAGCGACTCTTATGGCACCCATGACCTTGGCGACAAACTTGGCGACCATTTTGGCGACAAATAGATGATTCCCGAAAATGCAACCCTTTCTCGATATTTCTACTAGGAAAGGGAATACACGAGAAAACACCATGTGACGTCACGGCCTGTCGGAGAGAATATTTAAGGACGGCACCTAGTTCAGAAGAGCGTCTTTGATCGACTGGTTACTTCGCTTTGAAGCGCGAACGTCTTCGGAGTTCTATCCGCTGTGTGAGCTAATCAGCTGCTGAGCTGTTATTGTCGTTACTAGTTATTTGCTGACTGTTTGTGTTGTTAGATATCAAAGTGCTGAACTGTCATTACCTGTGAATTGTTGTCTATTTACATTGGTAATCTGTGCAAGACTATTGTTTCCTGTACCTGTGCTTCGTGTTTTCCTGCATATTTGTAAATAAACCTTCATTCTCCATTATCCTGCGTGTTGGACTGTTTACACCATACACCACAGAGAGACCTTTTGCTACAATACCTAGGCGTTATCCTTGATAGCAAATGTTGTTGGAAACAACATATTTTGTACCTATCTAAAAAATGTGAAAATATTCTTTTGGGGCTAAATAGAGTTGCCAGAAATACTTTTGGACTCAAGTCCAACGTAACATCGCTCATCTACAAACAAGGTATTGTTCTTTTTATTTGTTATGGTTCACAAATCCGGGGCACTGCTTTGAAGAAGAAAATAAATTGCCGACTTTTACGGAAAATGCAGAGAAGAATTCTCCTCCGAGTTATTTCTGGGTATTGTACGATATCCTATGAAGCTGTTTTAGCTATCTCGAGTTTTCCTCCTATTTACATCTTTATTGTTCATATTAGGGATTTCAAGATTGCGACGAAGACCTGTATCGCCAATAACCAAGACGTCTGCTTGCCTGGTTCTAAGATGCCCTCACCCTTCTGAACGGTCTCCTATTAATTTAGTTAGTTACTACAAAATTATTGAAGACAACTTTCCTGTCGTGTGCTTTACAGATGGCAGTAAGATTGGTCTTGTGTTTGTTGTTTTCCAAGACCATATTGAAACTGAAGCGCACCAGTTTAGAATAAGAGACGAATGTAATGTTTTCCAGGCGTAATTACTATGTATTGCCCAAGCTGTCAATTGGATTCACACTAACGAAAACCCTTCCTCAATTTTCTTAATTTGCAGTGACTCTCTTTCTTCTCTATAAGTAATTGCATTACTTCTCCAAACCGACTCATTGTTAAAACTCAAACCAACCTGAATTTTCTTCAAGGCAGAGGTGCACAGGTCTTCTCTTTTGTTCGAGATCATATAGGAATTTATGGCAATGAACGTGCTGGTTGGCTTGCAAAAGAGGCGACTAAACTAATTGATTTCATCCCTATGACTGTACCAAAATCCTTCTACAAAAGAGTTTTCAAGAAATATGTTATTTCTGAATAGAATAACCTTTATCAAATTTCTCACAATGCGAAGTCCACCAAAGAATTTTTTTCCTTCCATTCATGGACGTTTGAAAGCCATCCATTTCGTCCCTAATTTCAGAATTACTCAATTTCTCACTGGACATGGAAACTTTAAAGCCTATCTAAAACGCTTCAATTTATCTCGTACAGAATTCTGTTCCTGCTCTAGTGGAGAGATTCAAGATGTCAATCACTTGATACTTTCTTGCTCTAAATTCACTCCCGCTCGATGTTCACGCATCAGCAGTCTAAAGAAAAACAATTTAGCATGGCCTCCATCTTTCTGTATTTTAGTCCAGAACAAAACTTGTTTTGCATCATTTTGTGAATTTATCGACAGCATTTTTACCCACATTATATAGACTATAAACTTTATATGTGTTTTGCTTGCATTTACATTTTTTTTCTTATAACTTTTGTTTATTTTTATTTTTCAATTTTTGGAATTAATTTTTTTTCTCTCAATTATTTTTAGATCAGACCCTTTTGCTTCGTTAATTGTTCGAAATTTGTGTGTGATATTTTGTGTATTTGTGTGCTTTTTATTTGATTTTTGAATGCTTTAATCTTTTTTCATTTTCCCTCACATTGTACAGCTTTTACTCCATTTCTCGTTATTATCTATTTTTTTGTTGTGTATATGTGACCAGTTATTTTGCATCTATACCTTTTTTAAATTTTTTAATTATGTTTCGATATCTATTCCCCTTGTTTATTCGCTTCATTGCTTAATACCATTCATGTGTTCGTATGGATGTGACCAATTTATTGCATATTTGTTTCTTTTTTTTCTCTTCCCCCTTTTCTGTTTGGAATTTGCATTTGTATCATTTAATTTGAAGCTTCCTTCACCCCTTTTTTGAGTCTTTTACTTACTTCTGTAAGCATTGTGTTGTACTTGTTGGTGCGCAAGGAGTTTTTTCTAAAGAGATTGCAAAAAAATGTTTCTTTTCCATGATTTGGAATCAAAGTATATTTTTTTTTTCATTCAATCAAAAGCTGTTTAAAAATCTTTTTTTCCATAAGTTGTGATACATTAATTAATAACTATGATCTTAAACACATCTTTACAGCTATTACAAGATAATCTTCTCTAGAAATTATGTTGTTTATTTATGTGTTATAATTAACTAAAATATGTTATCAATAATTAGATATATAATATGTAATTATTTTAATTTAAATTTGAATTATGCCACTCTGAAATTAAAAATAATCTTCATTAAGTCTCATATTTTTTAGAGAATCATTCCTCTTAAAATCTTTAATAGTTGAATGAAAAGTTCTGAATCCTTAATTTTATTAAGTACAAAACATTCATTACCTAGTCCGTTTATGCTTTGAAATTTATTTCAAATGCTGATACATTTCCTGTGCGCGGGTTTTTTTGTACCTTCTCATTCTTTTCTTGGGTTTTTGTAGTAATAAAGTAGACAGCTTACTAAAAATGAAAATGAGTTGCAAATTTTAATGTTGGTTGACAAAACTAAAGTTAATTCAATTAAGTATGAATGGTCGCCGAAGGCTGCTAGTATGTGCTATACATTGATAAAATTGAACAAAGTACTCGAGATCAAAATATTCCTATTTAATAAGGATGCCTTTTATTGGCGACTTTCCACCGAAAATAACGATTTTGTTTATACCGAGAAATTTAAAAATTTTGGATGATGAAAATTTCTCCAAGTCCCTAGGAAGATGAATCTAGCTCTTTAAAACTGAAATTTGATGGGGGAGGGCAGCATTTTTTCATTTCAGAAAGCTTATTTTATTCTTGATAAATATAAATAATAGTTGTTAAATAAAATGTTTGGACATTCTCCAGATTCACGCATGTAAGAACAAAAAAAAAAAAAAAATCGGATACAAACCATTCTTTAAATAATTGTAGAAAAATTTTAGTAAATGAGATTTCGATTTTGCACAGGAATTTCGATTTCAGGGTAAAATTAATTTTCACTTTGGAGTTTAAAATTTTATCAGCCATTCTAAAAAGTAGTTAATGATGCACAGTTACTTACTATGACACTATTATCCGTTGTTGTTAGCTTTGCTTGTAACAACGATTATGACCACCGCCAAGGAACATAGAAATATTTATTTGTCTGTCTTATCTGTTATTATTGGTCCATTTGTTAAATGTCTCTCTCTCTCTATATATATATGTTACCGTGAAAGACCGAAATTTGGAGAATGTCGACTTTCACCGGTGAATGTCAACATTCACATAGTAATGTCACCGGTGAATGTCAACATTCTCCAGTTTCGGTCTTTCACAGTAACACACACACACACACACACATATATATATATATATATAGACATTTAACAAATGGACCAATTAGTTTGAAATTTTTTTCCGTAGAGTTCCAAAAATAAAAATATGACCCGAAAATTGAACTATTAACATAAGAAAAATATGTAATATTGTATATTATGTTATCTACTGAAATGAAAGAAAATTTTTGTATAATTAATGAATCATTAGAATTTTAGGAAATATTCCCTCAATAAAGTAATATTAACCACTTAACTTAATTTTCTTTGCTATCTAATAAGATGCTCCCTTCTGTTTTGGAAAGCGGTTGTCGTTTTTATTCATCTCGGAAGGCATATAATACTTGAGATGTTTATGGACTCTAGCTAATTTTTGTGTAAAATTAAAAGATAATTAATGATTAAATTTTAGTTTTAAGACCAAAAATGCGATCATTCGATGCACGAGTATTCTCGGGCTGTTAAGTTAAATGGTTAATAAACATTATTTCATCTATATAATATTGTTCAGTTTCCTGTTTCTCACTAGATTTTGATATGAAAAAGAGAGGGTAACGTCACGTTCTCTGCTAGTTAAACAGTACAAATTGCACATGACAATATTATTTGTTGTTTTTATCTTTGCTTGCAACAATGAAATGTCAAAAATGGACTTCTCAATAAGTACTGATCTCATATTTAGACACCTGGAACTTCCAGTCAGGTCTGTGTCTTTTAAAAATATTCTTAGCCGAAATATTTTCTATTGAGTTTTATTTTGAAAAAGCTAGCCTTATTTTTCTCCAGATATTTTTATTGGAGTGTCATTGTAATAAATCATTAAATCGAGTTTTCAGAGCTTTATCTTGTTTAAAATGAATAGTTGCCTTTGTAAGATACTTTTGAAACTTGAAAAGGTCATCAATAGAAAAACATTAAAGTTTATGCGAACAAAAATTATTCATCTGTTTTCATCATAGTTCTGAATAATTATCATACAACAAATATGTGGAATTCAGAATTTAAATATTCTAAATAATTGAATCGTTGTTTGCAGAAACTACATGAGTCAACTTTTTTCAAAATTGAGTTTATGCTGTTTCCACATTCTAAACGGGTATTAATATAATGAGTGAAGAATTGAGAAGAGTCATGTAATGTCACATTATAAGTATATAAAATCTACCAGGTAGAAAATTTAATTATTGATTTAAAAAAATTAATTACTGTTTAAGGTTGCTACTATTTTCATATTATTGACTCACTTGATTTCTGCAACCTGCGATTCAATTGAATAACACTCTGCAATAACTACAGCATTTTTATCGCAATAAGATTTCTTAAGTGACAACATGTATAGAGAATTCTTCTTTCTCGAATTTTTACCCTCGAATCTTATATATATAAAACGTTAACATGCGTGGCACAGAAATCGTCCTCATTACTTATTGTCGAATGGCATGATCGGTTTGTTTACAAAACAATACCGGTAACCTGTGCCATGTTAGGTATAACTTCATACGAATAGCTTGCTACTATATTCGCTTTGGTGTAAAACAAATTTTTCTCGTAAAAAAAGTGTTTCAGACACTGAGTTCACAATATTTCTTTACAATATAATGAAATTTTGGATGAAATGATTGAAAACAAATCAGTCAGAAATGAAGCAGATGGGCTTAGGCGAGCCAGAGAGCGTTGAGGTCAACGTCAATATAGTTTAAGTTAGCGACTTCGGCTTTTCTAAAAAAAAAGTTCATTCAAAAAATTGCAAATAAATTTCATCAAACCCTCTCCTCCAACCAAAATTCGGCGGTTGAAATCTAGAAGTTGATACACACTCTTAAAATGATGCCAAGTCGCACTTTGGCGACTTGGTACCGATGAAATGCAGCGGTCAAGGTCTTGTGTTGGCGGAGTCTTAAGAGCGTGTGCCAGCTTCTAGATTTTCAAACACTTCAGCAATCTCTAATATCGATATAAATGACAGTCGAAATCACGAAAGACCCTGTTTTACTTTCGACCTGTGCGTCAAGGCAAGGGGTTCGCTCTTTGAGTGACCAAATTTTCTCCTAGAGTGTTTTCGCTTGCTATCATTATCTTCTTCTGCCTCCCATAATTATCTCTTCCTTTTAGTATCACCTCATTAGTTTAATGGATCGATTTTTAATCCTTGAAAATTAAAGAAAATCAAAAACAATCTATATAATTTCTTTTTAATATTATTCCTTAATAAATTCTCTTCATTTGGTACATGCATTAACTAACAGGTATAAGATCCATTTTCAACAGGCCAAATCTGTCAGATTTACGAGGGCTGCGGCCCCAATGAATCTTAACCCCTCTCATCAACTGCGGAGACAAAATGCGCCAATTTGGCGGAAATGCATAATACACCAATTTGCGGATTACGGTGCTTAGATGCTCTGCGTGGGATTAGCTGGCATATAACAAATGGAGTTCACATTATATGATATATTACAATATTTTATACAACTGTATTACAATCAATGAAATTAAAATATTACTTTTATTACAATGGTAGTTCTAAGTTTTTTTTTCTTTTGAGGGAAATTTGCGAGGAAATGCTCAAATTTAAATTTTGTTTCGAAAAAAATTCTGTTTAGTTCCGATTGTTATGATGTTTGATTTTAATTATATTACTGTGAATTGAATTTATTTCCTTAAAAGTTTCCCTCTCATGGTTTTAAGCGACGCACTATCGAATACCTGTGGCGTTATCAAGATTTTTTTAAACATTGAAATGCATAGGAAAGTATCAGGATCAAGGCGAAACGTCTAAAGAGGATTCAATGTATTTAATTTTATCAGTTCATTATCATTCTTTTTATTAAAAACAATATTTATTTTGCGTAAAACATAACACATTTAAAGGAAGTTAAGCTAAAGGCATGCTAAATAAATTTAGATAACAGACACAGTAGTAAATTGTATGAATAAAAACATTCAAATACAGCTATTTTGTTAAGAGGAATCGAGACATATCCAAGAAAAGAATTTAAGTATTTTGCTTTGCCCAGAATGCTTTGCCACAATGGGTTATATTTGGTGGAAGATTCCATCTTCGGTTTGTGCTCCAACTTCTGTTTGTATTGCAAGAATTGCCCCTTCTCAAAGGGTTTTGCTTCTTCAAAGAAACAACAGAGGAACAGTGAAATCAATACCAGATTTGTATTCGCATTGAGAATTATTGATAAAGGTTTTACTGCTGCAAAGAAACTTTGAGCTACACTAAACTTGCCAGCATTTCTTTCAAAATACAAGAACTGAAACTCCTCCATGCTTCTGTGCCAGTTGCTGAGAATTCGATGAAACATGCAGCTGGAGAGATAAGAAATGCTGATGATCTTGTACCTTCTGTGAAATGTGGTGTATTAGTAGATGACACTTGGCAACGGAGGGGTTACTCATCTCTGAATGGTGTTGTGAGTGTCATTTCAATTCTTAGTGGGAAAGTAACTTATATAGAAGTCATGTCACAATTTTGTAAAAAATGTGATACGAAAACTTCATCTTTTGCACTGAAACACCAATGTGCAAATCATAAAGGCTCTTCAGAAAATATAGAAGCCATCGGTGCTTACAGAATATTCGAACGTTCTGTAAATTCTCGTGGACTTATATATTCGGAATATTTTGGGGGTGGAGATTCTAAAGGTTACGATGAAGTTAAAGATATTTATGGTGCAAATTCTGTCGTGAAATGTGAGTACATTGGGCACGTTCAAAAACGAGTGGGGATTCACTTGCGAAACTTGAAAAATAAGAGCAAAAAACTTGGTGGAAAGGGGAAACTTACAGACAATTTCATCAATAAATTGCAGAATTATTATGGTATAGCCATAAGAGCTAATGTTGGAAATCTGCTACAAATGCAAAGTGCTCACGCTTGTTCTAGCGCAAAAAACCCAATGCATAAACAGTGCCCAGAAGGAAGCGACAGTTGGTGCAAAAACCAGCGTGCAATTTCTGTTGGTAAAAACTACAAGGATTCCAATGCAGGCCTTCCAAAAAGTATTATGAACATTATTAAGCCTACATACATGAAACTATGTGATCAGAAACTTCTTGAAAAGTGTTTTCACGGAAAAACACCAAATGCAAATGAAAGTTTCAATAATGTGTTATGGACAATATTACCTAAAAACACATTTGTTGAATTACAAACTTTGAGTTTAGGTTCTTCCATAGCTGTGCTACTATTTAATGATGGTTTTTCTGGAATAATAGGAGTATTGAATGAACTAGGTATTACCCCAGGTCACTATACGTTAACACATTATAGCAGCTTCGACACCGAGCGAATTGTAACTTCGAAGAGGCAGTGTTTGCCAGCAACAAAACTGTCTAGGAAAAAAAAACGGGTAAACAGAAAGATGAAAAATAAGAAGATTGAAAATAAGGAAGGTGTGTGTTACAAAAGTGGGGATTTTTAGGTAAGTAGTGTTCAGTATTATTTTAGTAGTGTTCAGTATTATGTAATCAATGCCTTTTTTCAAGAAAGTATTTTTATCTAAATTTTAATACTCAAAACATGATTTTAGAAAAACTTATGAAATTTTTCCCTCGAAATTTTGTCCATATATTACCTCAAGTGTAATAAAGGCAATGAACTAAAGATTTAGATCTAACATGTATAGTTTTTGACTTTTGGCTATTTATTGTTATCGATACTTATGCACTTTCAAACATTTTGATTAAGAATATGTGCGATGAGCTATAACTTTTTAGAAAATGCAACCATTTCTTAGATTTTAGTTTATTGCCTTCAACACTGTTCCAAGTATGCTGTGTAATAAAACAATTTAAATCCGTGAGTAAGAATTCCATGCAGAGTGTTTTGCGTTTCGCAGTAATTTTATTGAAATTTTACATAAATTATCCCATTTTAATTAATTTAAATTTTCATTTAATTTCCTGAATTGGATTATTCATTGTTCTGAGTCATCTTCATCCAGAAAATGCACTGAAAGTTTTAGTCACAGGGGTTTTCAAAAAATTTGCCTCCGTACCTAGGCAGATACCTTAAACTACTTTTTAGAGGAAACACATGACAAAAATGTATTAATTAAAAAGTAGATCAACATGACACGTTAACAATAGGGCTCAAAGAACTGATAAAATTTCAAGTCTTTATGAGGAATCATAACATATTAAAAATACATAAGAATAAAATGCCCAAAATGCAACTACATAATTTTTATTTGAAAAAAAGGAATAAAATTCTTAATGAATGTCTTAAGGAAATTAAAATATAAAAAAATGCATACGCACTAATATCACAACATATAAAATTGTTAGAATATAAATCTTCTTAAATGTTCAGATTTATATTAATGCAAATAATTTTAATGCGAAATTTGAATATACTTATTTTGTTAATATAGAGAGTAGCGTGTTACTGAAAAATAAAAGTGTATTAGCCTAGCATTGTACAAAGGAAGTGATATGCATGAGCAATTTCTTAACTTTTAGTTCCTGCGATGAATCTTGAAATATGCCAATTCGTTCATTTGGTAATGCAGATAAATATATTAGTTAAGTAAAACCGACTCCAAAACAGGAAAATTGTAAGTACCAAAAAGATTAATCACGGAAATTATATTGCCTTCAAGCAAAAGAAACCGACATATTCTACTGCTAGTGGCTCACTTTCTTTTGAAGTTTCCATCTGAAAAATAGCATCTGAGTGTAACTGAATGAAGATCATCGCTTCCAATTTCAATGTTTATCGTTATGGCAATAAGCAAGCTAGAATATCGAGAAAACTAGAAGATAAGCAAACTAGAAGTTCTAGCACGTTTTGAAATCTGTAGAATCAGATAAGAATTTTTTGTGTATAATTGTAAGTAAAAACATAACACAGGAAAAATCTAAAGACCAAGAGGATTAAGAAACGCAGGAGGCATATTAATTTTTCTTTAAAAAGAAACTAAAAGCTTTTGTTGTTTATGCTTCATTTGCTTAAAACATTTTCCAGCCATCAGTCTACAACACTGCTTCCGAGTGCAGCTAAAGGAAGCTCAATCGCTTGCATTTTCAAATCTTTGTCACTGTGGCGGCCAGCAAGCTGTACGATTTACCACACGTTGTTAACCGATGCATTATTCAAAATTCTACCTGCACATAGAGTTCTCAAGTCCATTATTTCATATTTATCTGCAGCATAGTACAGTTCAAACAGTTCTTCCATGTCGCCACCTTTATCATTCTCGAGAAAATGTGCCGTGAATAAAAACTCAACAAGTTTTTTAAGTGTAGAGAAAGACAAGTCAGTAATGATAATAGAGTTCTCTACTCTCTCCTTCATGTTACTGTCGAACATTTTCTTGAAATATGGAGATCGGGAACACAAAATTGACCAGTGAGCAGGAATCCGTTCGTTACCAATCTGCAGAGAGACGTCGGAATTGACCGCATTTTCCTGCATAGTCTTTAAATCCTCAATCAGCTTTTTCTGGGGGTCCATTACATATTTAAAGCGACATATTTCTGTCGTAATATCACCTCTCATGCTAATAGACAGGTCGATTATCAATGTGTTGTTTGGCAAAGCATCGAATCTGCTTCTGTCTTGTACTCTGCCTACGATATCGATGTCCTTACCTTTCTCAAGGGTAAAAATCTTTGCGTCTTTATCCTCGTGTAGTTTTTTATCATTGCAGGCAAAGAGACAAATATTTCTCTCAATTTGGATTTCAGTGTCCGATTTGTTGCACACATACACAAATATATTACGCTCGTTTCTTTTGAAAGCTAAACCTGTTATCCGAGTGGGAGTAAGGTAGAAATCTGGGCCAGTGAGTTTTGTATCGAATGCCACTTTCGAAAGGTTCTCAATTGTCCATCTTATTCGGTGCATTTTTGTAGTTATTCGAGTAATGGCCTTGGTATCAATCCAGCCTGTCATCGTGTTGCCACTTGCGATATCTTCGCATTTTTGCGTCATTTTCCTGCCTACGATCGGAGACCTGAAAGACACTTTTTAACAAACAGATTTGTTAGAACAAAAAATGCAGCTCCCAGCGATTGGTTTTCAATAGGAGAAAGGAATGTTATCTTATCTGTAGATAACCGCAGACTGAGAGATTAATGTTGAGTCTTTCCTAAGATGATGCAATGGACCTTATGCATGTGACGTCACATCCTCTGACACGTGACCCGCCGGAGGCAGCTATTGGTCAGTCTTGAACATCTGACTCAGAACTGCTTTTATTTCTGAGTCGCTTATAGGCCGATCGTTTTATTTATTCCTCCACAGCTGTTTTTTTATACTCTCGAACCCAAAGGGTGCATAAGGTCCATTCGCCCATTAAGTCACGTTTCTTTGACTCAATAACTTTCATTTTGATTTCGATTTACTTTCACTTTAAATTCGAAAACCTCTGATTTCTTTCAGAAATAAGAAGTTTCGAATTCAATTTTGCAAGAAATTATTTAAACCTTCATTGCCTTATTTTGATTTCTTGAAATTTATTTTATAATGCAATAAATTAATTATTATTAAATTGATTACTTTATTATTACTTAATAAAAATTATTTAAAATTTTAGATAATTATTTTTAAATGTTCATTGAATTAATTTTCTTCATTAAATAATTTCCTTTTTATTATTGAAAGAAATATCAGGTTTTAAAGGGAAAAAATGTATATTTTTGTGTCAGGATAACTAAATATTTCGCAATGTTATGAGCTGTAAGATTACTGATTTTGTTATGATTTTAACTGGTAAAATAGCAAAACTGATTAGAACAAGAATAAAACAACTTTTGAATTTATATTTTCTATGAAACTAATATAAGATTTAGGAGTGTTGAAGAATTGACACAATCCAAAATAGACACAATTATGGTACAAAATCCAGATTTCCTTGGTGAGAAAAATTTTAACTTAACAACATTATTTTATATTCATTTTAAAAAAAGTCGTATGTATTTATTAGCAGATATTTAAGAAAATTAAATCACTTTTTAAAATTTAGTGCTTCTTATACTTTTTCATTATTTTTTTCTGTAAGAATAATTGTCATACAAACATGCTTTTTCGAATTTTTAATACCGGAATGTTATTGTTGAAATTTGTTAACTTTAAACGTTTAATTTGTTTTGGTTTAATTTTTTTTTCTTTTATGAGTAACTGATTTTTGAAATGCACGACTTGAATCTTATCCTGTGATCTTATCTTCTACCATTTTTACTTTCTCGTATACGAAGTATACAAAGATAAAGTATTGTAATCGTCAAAAAATTCGAACTCGAGATTTTGACGAATCTCCACGTTTTAGACCTCCCTGATTCCGAAAAACACAATTTTGGAATTATGTCTGTGTGTGTGTGTGTCTGTGAACACGATAACTCGAAAACTATTAGAGCTACGGGGATGAAATTTGGTATGTGGTCTTTAAACATAATTTGTAGGTTTCTATCAAATTTTGGACAAAATCCGTCAACGGGAAGTCTGTCTGTCTGTATGTTCGGGGTCATGCGAACGCTATAACTCAAAAACTTGAAAAGCCAGATGGATAAAATTTTATACACAGTTTTATCCTCATGAATGTAGGTCCGTATAAAATTTTGGGCCAAATCCGTCAAAGGGTTGACTGTCTGTCGGTCTGTATAATCGCATACTTGTTCAGTTTTGAAACTACCTCCCTGCGCATGCCTACTATTGGCAATGGCTGTGCAATGAAGGGACGCTCCGAAACTTGGCAGTTTGCCAAAAACCAATTCTGGAGTGATTTTGTAAGGAGCAAACATTTAGGGAGTCTCGCCAGGTCCTGTTGCGCAAAAGAATGAGCAGAGGATTTGAATTTGTTTTGATCCTTCAAACCACGCGTGGTTCCAACTTTTTTTTTTTAATTCTTAGAAGAAAAAAACGGTTCAACTAAACTCAGTCTACCCTACTTCGTATACGAGAAAGTGAAAAAACGAGTTCTCCTAAGAAAGCAGCATGCTTTTTTACTTTCTCGTATACGAAGTAAAAGTATTGTAATCGTCGAAAAATTCGAACTAGAGATTTTGACGAATCTGAACGTTTTAGACCTCCCCGAGTCCGAAAAACATAATTTTGGAATTATGTTTGTTTGTGTGTCTTGTGAACACGATAACTCGAAAACTATTAGAGATACGAGGATGAAATTTTGTATGTGATCTTTGCACATAATTTGTAGGGTTCTATCAAATTTTGGACAAAATCCGTCCTAGGGAAGTCTGTCTGTTTGTCTGTCCATGTTAATGTGAACGAGATAACTCACAAACTTAAATAGTTAGGTGGATAAAATTTGGTACACATTTTTATCATCTGGAATTTAGGTTTGTATCAAGTTTTGGACCAAATCTGTTAAGGAGTTGACTCTCTGTCGGTCTGTATAATCGCATACTTTTGAATGCAATAACTTCTTAATAAAATTACTTAGATCAATGATATTTTGTGTGTGGCCTTCTAAACTTAATTGTGGATTTGTGCTAAATTTTTGTGTCAATCGGTTTAAAAAAAGGCGAAAATACGGAATTTTTATGCGGGCCAAAGACCCCCTTTTTTTGGCAAAATATCAAGTGTTTGGAAATTCGTAAATTTTATATGTTTCATTGTAAATCACCATTCATTTTTTTTTTCTCAAAATACCCAGGCATTGTGTAAATACCCGGGTATATACCCCAAAAATATTTACCTACCCACATTACTGGTCCGCGTGCGAGAAAGTTTCAGGGAGGCCACTCCCGCTGGTTATAGATGCTTTTCTTAAGATTTCGTGTTTACTGTCTATTATACAACTAAAAGAATTTAAGATGAAACTTTCGTTTGTGTCATATATTTGGCACAGTATGACCAAATATGGCTGTAACTCTTTTGAATCCCAGCGAATTTACAAACATGCACAAAAAAAGAAACCAGCGGGAGTGTCTCCCCTAAACTTTCTCGTATACTTCCATAAAAAGGTGCTGTTTCCCCTTCCCCCGCGTGGATAAAAAAATTCGAATCTACTGTAACCGAGAATCCAATAACTATCAGAAGGGTTTTCATTGTAGATTATAATGATTGTAAAATATTTAGGTAATGAATCAAATTCAAAGAGATGCGTACCGATTAAAACGCATCTATTACCCACTGCTAAGTTTCACTCTTTGCCGGCTCGAGGACAAAGTGACGTAATTCGCTCAATAGCTTTGGCGTGCACAGAGATTGCTACCAGTACGCATGCGCATGGAGAATCGGATTAGAAAAATTAATTATGCAATTTGAACACCTTTTCTATTGATTGACACAAAAATTGAATGCAAATCTACAGTTAAGGTAAAAAGGCCACATACCAAATTTCATTTATCTAAGTAATTTTGTTATGAAGATATTGCAATTAAAAATATGCGATTATACAGACCAACAGACAATCAACCCTTCGACGGATTTGGTCAAAAATTTGATACGGACCTACATTCATGTTGATAAACTGTGTACCAAATTTTATCCATCTAGCTATTCAAGTTTTTGAGTTATAGTGTTCACATGAATGCGGACAAACAGACTTCCCGCAGACGGACTTTATCCAAAATTTGATAGATTTCTACAAATTATGTGTTAAGATCACATACCAAATTTCATCCCTGTAGCTCTAATAGTTCTCACAGACAGACACACAGATATAATTCCAAAATTGTGTTTTTACTTTCTCGTATACGAAGCAAACAAAGAGAAAGTATTGTAATCGTCAAAAAATTCGAACTCGAGATTTTGACGAATCTCCACGTTTTAGACCTCCCTGATTCCGAAAAACACAATTTTGGAATTATGTCTGTCTGTGTGTCTGTGTGTGTGTGTCTGTGAACACGATAACTCGAAAACTATTAGAGCTACGGGGATGAAATTTGGTATGTGGTCTTTAAACATAATTTGTAGGTTTCTATCAAATTTTGGACAAAATCCGTCAACGGGAAGTCTGTCTGTCTGTATGTTCGAGTATAACTCAAAAACTTGAAAAGCCAGAGGGATAAAATTTTATACACAGTTTTATCGTCATGAATGTAGATCCGTATAAAATTTTGGGCCAAATCCGTCAAAGGGTTGACTGTCTGTCGCTCCGTATAATTTACTTTTGAAGAGAATCTGTTATCTCCACACGCATGCGTACTGGTTACCTCTGTTCCCGTAATACGGTCATCTTGGCTCACTGCCAAATTCTTCTCGAATAAAAGTGAATTAATTATGGAGTGTTTCTTTTAATTTTTCTTTCACGCCGAAACATTTTCAAGAGTTGCATATTTGATTGCGGTTAGTTTTATTTTGTAAATTTGGTAATGCATTTTTTTCTGAGTGGATTTTGCAATATTTTTACTCTGACAGAACGAGAGTAGTTGTTAAAAGTAAAGTTATAAAGTAACAAACCAAAACTAGTGTCAATTGATTCATCAGTTCTGTTCTTCATGCTTTTTTAATTTCTTAAGCACTCTGCCAATGTGCGTGATATTTTCAACTACAACTATCGGTAGTAAATTTGTAACAATCAGATCGGAGATATTGCTGGCAAGCTAAAAGGCTGCTTAGATGTGTGAAAATCTTTTAGTAACTTACATTAGATAATTGAAATTTGGTATGTGGTCTTCTAATTTATCCACGCGGTGGGAGGGGAAACAGCACCTTTTTGGGAAAGTATACGAGAAAGTTTAGGGGAGGTCACTCCCGCTGGTTTGGACTCAGGGAGGTCTAAAACGTGGAGATTCGTCAAAATCTCGAGTTCGAATTTTTTGACGATTACAATGCTTTCTCTTTGTATACTTCGTATACGAGAAAGTAAAAAAAATGCTTCTGTTAAGCTAGGAGTGAATTGCTCATCATATCAGATGAGCAGCAAGCCTGAACTAGTGCTATCTGAGGGCGATGATTTAACTTCAAGCAGTGAAAAGAATCTCCTTTAATTCAAAATACGTCAGCGGACAAAGCGAAGGTGAATGTAGCTTTCACAAGATAAAAATTCTAAGAAACAAGCATTCGATAGAATCTTGCCAATGCGAAACAAAACTTGTATCCTTCCGGCTAAAGCAAAAACAAATGACGTGTTAGGGAAAATCGAGAATTTACGATGCCGCATCTTACAGGAAACCTTTATTGTAGGATTTGCCGGTGAATCAAATATGTCAGATTTGAAAGCAATGAAGCAGAAGGCTTCAGTAACCTATCTTTCACAAAAAGGTTTTATATTCTCATTTCTATAACAGCTGGAAAATAAATCTATTTTTAAAAAGCTATTTAAATTTACGAGATCATTTTCTTTAAATCAATGAGCGCCTTATATAATATTTTTAAACTAATCTGTAAAGTCTCAAGTGGTATTTCTTCAGCAAAAATAAAAAGTGGAATTAAATTATTTTCCGGTAAGTCTCATTCGATCTTTTTTAAAATTTATCTAATGCTTATCTAAATGTTTTCGGCTATTAATGTATCAAAGATAAAGGATAAATAAAAAATGAATTCCGTGATTTTCTAGTGTCAAAAGCATCTCTTATTGGACTTCTTATTTTAGATCTCCATTATTAAGCAACCGGAAGATTATATAGTTCAGTGATTTATATTTTAATAATTTATATTTTTGTTTTTTTATTAATTTTGAATAATTTAATACTTAATAATTAAAATAAATTACTTATTACATTTTTGACATAAAGATGAGAAGTTTTTAATAAAAAAGTTCTAACAGAAAAGTTTCTTTTTGAACCAGCGGGAGTGTTCTCCCCTAAACTTTCTCGTATACTTCCCCAAAAAGGTGCTGTTTCCCCTCCCCCCGCGCGGCTAAAAAAATTCGAACCTATTGTTACCCAGAATCCAATGACTACCAGAATGTTTTTCATTATAGTGATTGAAAAATATCTAGGTAAAGAATTTCAAAGAGATGCATAACGATTTTCCTCTCTTACCGGCTCAAGGACAAACTGACGTAAATCGCTGCTCCGTAATGAAATTCGTTCTTCCAGTACGCATGCGCGTGGAGACAGTCAACCCTTTGACGGATTTGGCCCAGAATTTTATACGGACCTATATTCAATGATGATAAAACTGTGTACCAAATTTTATTCATCTAGCTATTCAAGTTTTTGAGTTATAGTGTTCACTTGACCGCGGGCAGACAGATAGACAGACTTCCCGAGGACGGATTTTGTCCAAAATTCGATAGAAACCTACAAATTATGTGTAAAGATCACATATCAAATTTAATCCCTGTAGCTCTAATAGTTTTCGAGTTATCGTGTTCACAGACACACAGACATACAAAGACACAGACAGACATAATTCCAAAATTGTGTTTTTCGGACTCAGGGAGGTCTAAAACGTGGAGATTCGTCTTCGAATTTTTTGACGATTACAATACTTTCTCTTTGTATACTTCGATACGAGAATTCGAAAATCAAAAACAGTAAAACTGAAAATCTACTCTGACCCACCCAATGGCCAAAGGGTCATCAACCTAAGCAACTTCTTCAAATATAGAGTTTAGACTTTTGTCTAAAAAAAGTACAATAGTGAAAAAAAGAAAAAACAAAACTGAAAAAATTTAAAACTAAAAAAATTAGAAGAAATTGAAAGAAGTAAGTAATTGCAATGAAGGTGGTGGTTAGGTATCATCTAGTTCCTTTGTCAAGAGTTGCTCCACAATCTGAGTAACAGAGTTCCTGACAAGTTGCAATAAAAAAATATGTATATTCACTCTTATTTCGGACAACAAAATTCTCAAGAAACCAGGCTACCCTCAATTTTCTCCAATCCTCCCCCAATCTCCAATGCAGTGAAGAAAATCGAGTTTGTATTTTTGTCCTCTTCTCTGTGGCCGATTGGTTTCAGAGTTTTGAGCAAATCAACAATTTTGGCTAAGCTTAAAAATTCATTGACCCATTACCTGCCGGATGCTCTAAGACTTTTGAAAGTGGACACATTTTTTCGTGTCCTAAATTGGGTAAATAAAAGGTTAAAACCATATTCAAAAAATATTTTATTTTCTTTAGAGTTCGAATACAGCAGAATAACTTATTTTCGAATTTACATAGAATTGTTTAAAGCATTTTACGTGAAGTGGGACAGTTTAGTTTAGTTTGTATATTAACAATCTCGTTTTGAAGCAACATGAGGGCTATTTTGCGACGGACCTCGTAATTTTGAACCGCGGTCAGATGACGAGGAAGACACCGGAGCTGGCGCCACCCCCTCTCCGAACTTTTATTTAACTTAGAGATATCGGATTTTGCTTTTGAATGCGAGTTTTTTAAAACATGTTTTAATCCTGCCAATTTCGACTGCAGTATCTAAACTCTTACAATTTGTGCAGTGTAACAAGTCTAGACATAGGGGAGATCCGCCAATTTTGGAGCGGCACCAAGAGCGGACCGTTATCATAACTTCAATTCTATTAAATATTTAGACCGTAAATAGGCAAATTAAGTTGTAAAGATGTAAATGAGGTATTAGAAATCATTTTTAAGAGAAATCGTTAAGCGGTTACAGGCTAGATAAGAGGTGTTTAAATTTAGATTTAGGTATCACCCATTAATTATTTTAACAAAAGGCAAAAAGCCTTGCGTTGTTTTAAAGTGAGCAGGAAAATATGTTATTATATCCTCAGATAGGAAATTTGTTTGGTTATAATTTACTATAGTAATTTTATTGAAATAATCTCAAGATAAGCTTAAGAGTTGTTGTTTTTTGTTTGCTTTTGTCTATAAATTGCTTTGAATGGACCACAAAAGGTTGCCTAAATCGGACTGTTAAATCAATGGGATTATTTTCTAGAACTACAGAAATAGCTCAGAAAGCAGTTATCACCGCTAGTATTCCTTATAAATTGAAAGTGGAATACGCCTAAACAACAAAAAAAGGACGCTAAAACCATCAAATGTTGGATCGAAAAGTACAAAACCTAAGGATACGTATAATTTGATATGAACATGAGACTACATGCTCCCACCAGATGTGAAAAAAAAAATTCAGAAATATTCGTTACTAGTTGCGAAAAATTCAGTTTTTTCTTCCTCTTTGAAATTTCAAAAAAAATTGAGATAGGTTCTGTTGCTTGTTAAGCGACCATATGAACCATTTCATAACCACAAAGAGAAGCCCCGCTCTGCCTAAGTATTCGGGTAAAATCGAATGACCGGCCTACGCGATGATTAACACGCATTCTGAAGCCTCCTTTATGAGCGGCACATGCGATTACCATCCCACTACAGGGGTTCCATCCATCCCTCATCGGCGATGAACCCAGAAAGCAAAGAAGCGAGACCCCGTTTACCTATACGGCGGCTTCTCATCCCCATATTTCAGATGCCCCCTTACCTGCCTGTGAGGGTAAATCTTTAAGCATGTAAAACCAAAGAAAGCATTGCCTATATATATTGCTGCACTGTTTTAAAGAAAGGCAACTGTCTAAAGGTATCGCAACTGAGGCCTGCACTGTGTATGGGACTGGTGCTACAAGGGTTCAGATAGCTCGCAATTGGTTTAAGAGTTTGGAACTGGCAATTTTAATCTGGAAGAAGGATACGGAACTAATCAAGGCCCTGAATGATTAAAAACCGCTATAAACTGTCAGTAAATTGGCGCATATTTTAAATAATTTGGGTTCAAAAGTGGATAAATAAACTTACGAAGATAGGCTACGTTAATCGTTCTGAAGTATGGCTTCCGCATCGGTTGCTAGCAACCTCCTTCACCGTATTTCGACGTGTGATTTATTTCTTCAGCGATTTTATCACTTGATTTTATTTTTTTAAATGTGTGAAAATACCACACTTGGCGATTGAGTACATGTAAAGCAAGCTATTCTCTCCCCACCGAGGTGGGTCGAACCATGTTTATACTCCCAGCTCTCTTGTATTTATAAGTACTGCCTCTGTTCGGGAAATGCCTGTATCATCTTATTGTACCCAATAAATCCCGTCCTCCAGATGCTGGTGGGGCGGCTCTCTCCCTGCTGGTCCTCTATCGGCCTTACACCCTTCTTGGGTAGGCTGGCTAGTGTGGGTATTTTTGCACCACACTAGATCCTTCTCTTCCACCCTGTTACCAGGCCTTACACCCGTTTCAGTAGGACTGGGTGGAGTGGGTTTTGTGTACCACACCAGCGGGAGGGCGTTTGGCCTCCTACGTTAGGTTTAAGGTGCAACAGGCTCACATACACGGCGGATCTTCAGTGGAATCAGGTTTCGAAACTGTACCGCAGCTGAGACCTTACCACTAGGTCACCGCGACCCCATATGAGCAGTGGACCAAAGCGCTATACTAGTGCCATGTAAAAGTTGACGACTAAACTTGAGGTAACGAAAAGAGACCGCTTCAATTCAAAATTGGTCAATGCACAAAAAAGAAAGTCACATCATGTGCGATGGTCGATAAAAAAATGGCTACAAAAGGCATTAACCCATTAACTCTCAAATTAATTTATCACATAGGTTTCAATAATTTCCATTAACTTATGTTCAAAACACCAAGATTACGTTAACTGTGAAGTAAAATTAAAATTGGAGAAAAAAAATCTTTTTCGTTTTAATTTTGATAAATGTGGAGTTTACGGTACCCACCTGTTTCTCGCCAATTTTTCTTGGCGCAATTTCATGTGCAGTCGCCAAATGCTGTTTCGGATGTGCAGTGCGCTTTTTATTGCTCTCTTGCTCATGCGTCACCTGAAAAAGAGAGATTGGGCACGCAATGCCTGCGGCATTTCAAGTATGTACCGTGCAAATTGTTTTAACTTAAAAAACATCAGCGGCTTCGCTTTCAGCATAGCAGGAAACTAGCAGCTTCGCTTTTTCATTGAACGTTAGGAATCTAGGTTTTTAAAAAAATTCCGAAAACGAAAATATTTACACGCAATGCCTGTGGCAATTCAAGCGTGTACCTAGCAATTTTTTTTAAGTTGAAAAACAATCAGCGGCTTCGCTTTCAGCATAGCGGAATACTCGTAGCTTCGCTTATTCATTGAGAACCGAAACACACAGAATAAAATACACAGTACTGAAACGATATTCAAACCGACGAATTCCAAACGAAGTTTTGTTCAAATTCGAATGAATCGACCAATCACATCGAAGAGATGAACAAAACAGACCAATTGAAAACGAGGCGCAATATGGCGTGTGTGCAAAACACAGATGAAAATATTAATTTCCGCGCATGCGCGCATATCACACGATAAAAATATTATTGCGCAACCAAAACAAATGTTCTCTCATCTCCGTCCGTGGCGGCAAAGAGTTGACGATCCTAAGAGGAACGAAGTAAGTGGGTACCGTAAACTCCCCATTAACCTTAATTTTTATTTCTTTAGAAAAAATTAAAAAATCGGTTCTAAATCATATTTAAATACTTTTTTACAAAAATATTAAATATTTTTGAAATACAGTAAAATATAAAAAAATAAAAATCAGTTTCTAATTCCTTGCACTATCTCAAAAATCGATCAAAGGAAAAATAAAAAAAATCAAAATAACAACACTTTGACTTCAAATCTGGCTAACTCGCAGTATACGCCTGTTGAAAACTGTTTAGGAGTTTGGTAATATTATTGACTTCATAGACAAAGCAAGAAAGAAACAATGGAGTGCATCCGATTCATCCACGGAAGTGAAATGTGACTGTTTTATAAACAGGACGCTGGGCGTTAACGGGTTAATCCAAAACAAATAATTTTGGAGCGAAATTTCTTTCCATCAAATGGGCAACAGATGGCGCTAGTTGTTCCAGTACAGAAGTTGGCAAAGTTCATCAACCTTCAGGCGAACTGTGGTACTCGTGGCAAATTGGTGTCTCATTGAAATACGAAGCGTGATAAGCTTCTTATGGATTAAAACTTATTCTCTAGATGAAACTCCCCATCAAATCATTAAACTTCATGGTTAATATTCAATGAGTAGGCAATACGTCGCAAAATATTGTCGTTCATTGGAATGGGGCTATGAGGCAATGTGGCCAGTATGTTCGGTTAAACGGTGTTTTCGGTTATTTTTTTGTCCCGATTAGAACCGGTTATTTTTTTCAAATCCAATAACCGGATAAAAAAGCCAGATCGGAAGATTGGTTCAATTTTAGGTTGGATTAGACTAAAATTCACCAAGTTATGAAGCTTTGAATTTCATCATCTTAGGCCAATCAACGATAACCGCTTCCTTGAAGCTTCTGCTGGTTGGAGGATTAGTGAAAGAATCTTTATGAACAGATAAATATTGGCCAATGCATTGATTTCCTTTAAAAACAATAATAATAAAAAAATTCTACAAATGGCGTTTGTTTTTTATAACCCCTCCCGAAAACCGGTTATTTCAAAAACCGGTTGTTTTGAGCGGTTATAACCGATAGGTTAAACCGGAGGTGAAAAAACCTGAATAACCGAAAACCGGTTATTTTCATAATAACCGCCATCCCTAGTGACCAGGCCCCAAACCGCCCACCCAACTCAAGGTTTGACGCAAAGCTTCCACACCCCCATATTCGTGATTTGGCTTTTAGATATTACAGTAGAGTCTCCCTACAACGAAGTCTCCCTACAGCGAATTTCTCCCTATAACGAAATTTTTAATCGGGATGTTAAATAACATTCCAAATATTCTCCATATAAAGAAGTGGTTGTCTCCCTATAACGAATTTTTTCAGACCTTTATCTTTTCGATTTTTGTCACTTTTGATGAAAGTTGCTAATTTCTGTGCAAACAAATCGTGTTTCTGGAATCACTCGCATTGTTCATTCCAGCGATAACACATAACAATAGAATGCTATGTGAAGGGTAATGCAGTTGTGGGGACGTGGGTTTCTACAGAGGGAGCAACATTTCTACAGGTCAAGTTTCCAAGAATCGGGGGAAACAGCAAATGGATGTGACAATACGCATTTTATGTTTATCCGTACTAGTACATATTATTCTCTAAATTGGTGAATTGTCTTCACTATTGAGCATTTTATTTATACAATAAATATTAGTATAATTTTAACAAATTTATAATAAATATTACTTCATTTTTAAGTGAAAGTCATAACTTAATATTTTTGAACTTATCGCACATACTAAAAGGTTTATAACATTTACTTAAATAACTGCAAAAATCCCTAATCTCCGTATAACGAAATTTTCTCTATAGCGAATTTTTCAACTGGAACCAAGCGATTTCGTTATAGGGAGATTCCACTGTAATTCCTTTTCCCACAAATGAATCAGCATTTGTCAAAGACAAGATTCTTTTGAGACGATCAAGTCAAAATAGCTGTCAATAATTGACTAAATGAGCAGGAACATGATTACATGATTTCTAACAACCCTATATGAAGAAATGGTCCTTAAGGTGTAACAATGTGTCGCAGTGGCGAATCCAGGGGGGCTTTCGGCCTACAGCCCCCCTAGACCCAAGCCAGAATTCTTGATTTTATTTAAAATAATTACAACTGATTTTCTTAATTTCCCTCTTTTAAAAAATAATAAAAACTTTTCAATATTGCTTTCTGGCTGTACAGGCTCGAAAAATTTCCTACTTTTGTAGTCATTCCCCTTGTATTTGTAGTTTTGACGCGTTCGAAGACATTTTATGACTAGTTATTTCATTGTAATTTTTATTAAATTATCGAAAGTATTGTATTGTTCTTATGATTCTTATTGTCAGGCGAGTAAAGTCTATAAAGTTAAACAGTTTTGGTTTACTTTATAGACTTTACATTTTTAACATTCATTTGTACATTTCATTACATTCATTATTTTACATTCATTCATTTCATTCATTATTTCTTACATTCATTTTATTCATTTTCTTACATTCATTTTATTTCATTACATTCATTATTTTAACATTCATTTTTAACATTCAATTACATTTTTACATTTTCATTTGTTGTTGAGCCTTGTAACAACCTCAACAACAGGAAGAAGTGAGGCCTTGAGGTTTGACATTCGTCACGACGATACAAAATTTTTATTCCCTCAGGCCCCCCCCCCCCCCCCCGACCCGAATCCTAGATTCGCCACTGATGTGTTGATTTTGCTACGTCGTAGAAAAATGATATGTTGGCATTCCTCTATCAACTCATTTACATTTTATGTCATAGGCTATTACTTTATATTTTTTCTTGTATTATAGCAATATTTTTTATTAACATACATAATTTTTCCATCGTTACACTCTTTCAAAGACAGTCATGCTAGAGAATCTATCTTCCTTTGAGAGATGAATCCGGATATCCTTTCTGAGAAAACAGAAACTGGTGACGGCATTAGATGAAATCAAGAAATGACGTACTTCGTATTTTACAGGAAAACTTTGTTGCGAAGCATACCGTGAAATCATATATTATATGGTTAGAAGCTTAAGGTTTAAGGTTAAGTTAAAGGTTTCAATATCTTATTTTTAATAAACAGAATTATATTCTGATTTCTATAAGAAAGTTAAAAAAATAATTAATTCCGAAGAAGCTATTTAAATGATCAATGTCATCTTTTTAAATGAAAGAGCGCCTTATAAAATCATTTTATAATCATCTATAAAGTTAAATGGTTATTCTTGAACGAAAATAAAAGTCAAATAACTTATTTTCAGGTAAGTCTCATTCAATATTTCTTGAAGTTCATTTAATAGTTAGCTAAGTGTTTTAATCTATAACCTATGTCTTACGTTTAGTTAAATTTAAAAAATATGTGAAAAATAAAGAAAAGGTCTGTAACTTTCTATTGACAAAAATATGTATTGGATTTCCTGCTTTAGACTCCGTTATCAAACATCCGAAAAGGATACTAAATTATCCTTATATTGTTTATTGATTCATATTTATATCGCTTACATTTTTGTATTAATTTTGAATAAATACTTATTTAATAAAATAACTTACTTATAACTCTTTTAACATGAAACTGGACTGTTTTGAATAGAGAAATTTTAAGATAAAACCCTTTTTATGTAAACACTGTTTTATCAGTTTGGAAAATAAAAAAAAAAGATTTTTATCTAAAAATTTGGAGATTAAAACAGCTATCGTGAAAAAGCGCGAATCACTGAAGAAAATTTACTTTGTAAATCAGAATTTAAATCACAGTCGTAATATTCGTATTATATTTTAATTTTTAATGATTATTAAGAATTTTCTTTCTTAAAATATTCATTTGTCTATTAATTTCATCGCCTCCTACTTTTTCAACTTCCGTTTTTTTATCCCAAAATTTTGATAAAAATTATTATTTCTTACTTTTTAGCACACTGATAAAAGCCTCTGTTTTTTTTAGCATTTTCTTCTTATTATTTTATAGTTTATTAGTCGTTAATTTATTTCACAAGAAAGTCAGAATTATGACGGAATATTGTAATAAATTTTTCATCGAACAATACATGAATTGTTTCTTACTCAGGAAAAATTCACTTGGGTTTTTTAATTCTTCCTTTTTAAATTTATAGCTGTTTATAAATTATTAATTTTTTACCTTCAAAAATATCTGCTCAGCAGCAAGAGGCAGTCTTTGGCGAATGCGTTTGTTTGTGAGAACGGTTTATAGCTGCTTTTGGAAGAGCAATATCTGAACAGTTAATTTGCTCTTGGCTAGAATCATTTTATTAATTAAAAATCTAATTGATAATTAAATTATGAAAATATTAAACTATTCCACCCTCATTGGGAACTCATAATTGTACAAAATTTCAGAACTATGGCACATGAGGAAGTGAACGAAAAACGGATTACAATACTGCATCTTTACAAACATAGAAGAAGCAAAGCAAAATAAAAATCTTTACTAAAGCAATCATAGTGTAGTTAATAAATTATTTTCAGTGTAAATTTCAGCTCAATTAATTTTTCAAAGCATTTTCCTGCACTGTAAAAAAATATCCGTTTTTTTTCCCGGGCTTTTTCCGTATATTTGACGGTTTAAAGCTGTTTTGTTAACAAAACGGTTTTTTCACCGTTTTCCGCTCCAGCCATAAACGGTTTAAAACCGTCAGTTCAAATTCTATTTTTGGTCATACGGTATTGCTTTCCGTACGATATCTTTCCCTTTTCTTAAATGTAATTTTATTGCATTCATTTCATGTTTTTAATAGGGTTTCATCTCCTCTGTTGTTTATACATGTTGCAGCAACCTGTTGTCACTCATGAAAGCTAACCTGGCACACGTGTTCTGGCAATAGTTGATTTTTACACCACTAGGTGGCGCCACTAGAGCCATAGTGACTTTAAAACTCAAATAGATTATTTTTACTTCATTTTATGAAGTCGCCGGTGGTCTAGTGGTTAGAGCGACTGACTTTTATTTCTATGAACGCGGTTTCGATCCCCGGCTTAGAGGAGTTAGAAGTTTTGTCACCATCTTGCATCGAAATCGTCCAAGTAAGTTCAATTAAAAATTATATTAATTAAACTAAATGAAATTAATAATTAAGCCTTGGTTAATTAATATTCCTAATTGATAATACGCATCAGCACATTTCAACTCAACTCAGTCGATGACGTCACTTACTTCGATGACTTAATTTTTACGGAGAAAACTTGATTTTTTACGGTAAAAAACCGTTGTGACTACGGATTTACTTCCTAACTTTTACGGGAAAAACTTGTTCCTGTATGGTAAAAAACCGTTGTGCCTACGGATTTACTTCGTAACTTTTACGGTTTTGCACAACCAACCCAGCTGCCAGTTTAAAACCGTAAATTTTACGGGATTTTTTTTACAGTGTGTGCTCTTTACTGTCACTTACATAAATTCTCACTAGTGCGGTTGGAAAATACAATATACTCCGCTTAGTGTGATCGCAGTTAATGCTATCATTCGCTTTATATTGTTGCACAAAATCTTACCGTGGGTGTATGGTGTAAACAGTCCAACACGCAGGATAATGGAGAATGAAGCTTTATTTACAAATATGCCG
>BGPR01000355.1:487248-517225 GCA_013235015.1 Araneus ventricosus
CCATGCTTCACCTTGTAAAACCCTCTTCCCAACCATAAGACCTGCATTGCTGGGAAGTGACTTTCGATGACTGTAACAATATTATAAAACCAGCGGGAGTGACCTCCCCGCAACTTTCTCGCATACGACTTGTAATGTGGGGTGGGTAAATACCCAGTTGGTAGGTAAATATTTTTGGGGTATTTACCCAAGGCCTGGTTATTTTGAAAAAAAAATTATGAATGGTGATTTACAATGAAACATATAAAATTTATGAATCCCAAAAAACTTAATATTTTGCAAAAAAATTGCGTATGTTCGCAATTTTTACGCACGCTGAGGTACCACAACTTTGTTTATCGTTTTTGAGTACGAAATCTTACTATCTATACCATTACTATAGATATCACACAACATTTCAATACACCTCTGGTTAATCACAGGAGTCCATCTGGGAATATCAAAAAGAAGTTTCGCTTTGGGGATTGCCATAATTTCCGAAGCGCGTGTTTGCGGCTCACTTCAATTTCCGCCAAGGTCAAACGCCAACCATACTCACTTGAGTAAAATAAGCGAAACGCTCGCCAACACACAGTCGTAATGCGCAATTTTGAACTAAATATGCAATTTGACCACCTGTTTTTCAACCGATTGAGATAAAAATTGGGCACAGATATATAATTAATGTTAGCATCCGCGATATCAAGTCTTATTTATCTAAGCCAAAGGACTTATGAGATACAAGTATGCGATTATACAGACCGACAAATAGTCAACCCTTTGACGGATTCCGCCCAAAATTTTATATGGACCTACATTTATGACGATAAAACTGTGTACGGAATTTTATCTATCTAGCTATTCAAGTTTTTGAGTTATAGCGTTCGCATGACCGCGGACATACAGACAGACAGACAGACTTCCCTCTGACGGATTTTGTCCAAAATTTGACAGAAACCTACAAATTATGTTTAAAGACCACATATCAAATTTCATCCCCGTAGCTCTAATAGTTTTCGAGTTATCGTGTTCACAGACAGACACACAGACATAATTCCGAAATTGTGTTTTTCGGACTCGGTGAGTTCTAAAACGTGGAGATTCGTCAAAATCTCGAGTTCGAATTTTTTGACGATTACAATACTTTCTCTTTGTATACTTCGTATACGAGAAAGTAAAAACTCTGGTCCCGAACCAACGTAATCAAATGTACACAAAATTATTCGTTTAGTGTGATCACTACATCGTTTAATGTTATCAGTTTTGAAGTAGAGAATTCACCGATCCTTCACTTTCAACCAGCGTTAACAATTGACGTTCGTAGAATTTGTCGCTGCAATTGTAAGGAAACATCTGGGGACCACTTTCTCCCACACAGTCCAAGAATTTCGGGGTTTATTTTTCATGATCTCTCTTTGAAGGTCGTCCATTCAGCAGGCAGGCACGTGACCGTCGATAATTTTCTTTGAACCTCCTGAAGGTATGCAAAAGGAGGTGTATGAAGAGTGGGTGTCCATTGACGAGGACATTCCAATAGCTGCCACACTAACAGACTTGGAAATTTGCCAAGCTGTTTGTGAGCAATAAAAGTTGATAACGAATGTGTCGAAGAAAACCCTTCAACGAACGCCGAAATGAGGCAAGCTCTTGACATTTTGAAACGCGGCGTGCAGCATCGTTCAACAAATTTTAAAAAACAATCCGAGTTCGAACAATATATAAATGAACTGTTAAGGAATAATTATCGTCAAGCAACAATTAATGCATTTTTAATTGTTATTTTTGAAATAAATTATAGATAGCCCTGAGGGAAGTTTTTTTTCTTTTCCTTTTTTTTCGTTTCCCTTGATGTGGTAAAAACATAGATGATTTTATCCAATTCGGTTATTGTTATCAATCGGTTAATGTTATAAAAATTCTTAATGTCCGAATAAGTCGGTTAAGTCCCGAAGTGATAGCATTAAGCGGAGTCTACTGCAATAACAAAATCGCGCACTGCTTGTTTAACATTTCAACTTTCTCGGACACGACGGGAAACTTCTTCAGTTTGTCGTGTTGCCTTGGTTTTTTCTCTAGGACCGGCTTTTAGCCGATTGAACCATTTGCACCCAATTGGGCCCCGCGCAAACCACTATGGGAATTTATTCTAGATTTCATTTTGCAAAAACCAAATGCAGTTATTCTATCTAAACACATAATAAAAATACAAAGAGAGAGAGGAAAGATTTTTGATTCTTTGAAAGTGCATGAAAAATTGGGAGATAAAATTGTCATTTAAATCAAGAAAAATGAAGCAATTCCAGTGACTGTAGCATCTGAAGAAAAGCGTTTTTCCAAACTGAAATTGATGAAAACTTGAGATCAATTCAGCAAGAAAATTTAACATATCGGCATTTATGTTTATTTAATTGTTGCACTTTACTGTGTCCCGATAAAAATGTGCTTAATTGTTGCACTTTAGTGCCCCCGATAAAAATGCATAATTTTATTAGTTATAGAACTTAACTACCCGTTAATCGATTAATTTTAATTAAATTTTTATTCCATATGGGAGTCGCCATTTCTCAGGGAGTTTGAGAAAATAATCATAAGATTCCATTATGAATCTTACAATTAAATCGTGGAATTCGTTATTTCATTTTATAACTAGGTATTTCATGAATTACATAGTAATCAATCCGTTATTTCATTTTATAACTAGGTATTTTATGAATTACCTAGTAATCAATCCGTTATTTCATAGAATAACTAAGTATTTCATAAATTATCTAGTTGAATACCTAGTTATTCTATGAAACAACTGAATTATACGCTTTAACGGTAACATATGTGTAACAATGAATTATGAAATGTACGAAACACTAAAAAGCAGAAAATTGAAAAACGTTTTTAAAATCATGTTTTTATTATCGTACTAAAATGTAGAAAATAATTTTTTATCAAAAATATAGAGGTCGAAACTAAATTTTGAAAGCGTGATGCATTGAAAACAATAGACTTAGTAACAAATTAAGTCTAAATATCATAAAATAGAAAATTCCTTAACGTTGTTTAAAAATTAACATTATATATGTGATTAAAATATATGTAATTATGTATGCAAAAATCATATAAGTGTGTAAAAATATATGTGAGAATATATGTAATTAAATTTTCAATTTAGTTGAAGTATTTTCATTAACGCCACACGCTATTACGAATTTTAATTTGACTTCAAAATTTTTGATAAAAATTATTTTCTACTGCACACAAATAAAAGAATAAAAAAACTATATTTTTAACCTCACGCTATCGCGATTTTGTTTTGACTTCAAGATTTTTGATAGAAAATTTATTTTCTACTGGTCAGTACTCTAATAAAAGAAGTTTTTAAAAACTTTAAAAATTTCTTTATTATCTTATATTAGAGAGATGACGTGATTTCATTCTGTATTTTATAAAATTTGGTAACAGAACTTGAATATTTCCTTTTTTTATGTTCTCAGAGATGTCAGAGAAGAAAGAAGCCAGAAAATGTATCCGATGCAATGCGGTGGGCGACATAGGTGTCGGAAAAACGTCTCTTCTTCTAGCTTATGAGATGAACAGGTTCCCACACGAAATTGACCTTATAAAGGTGAGTATAGATGTTCTTTTGCTCTAGCATTTCTTTTCCTTTTCAGTCGCCACCGATTCTCTATCTAAAACAACAGTATGATGATGAAGCATAAAGCAACAAAATGATTAAGAAACTTGCGAGATCGTCTCCTCTCGACTTGCTCGTGTTCAGACACAATACGGCACTTTAAAACTTGCGAGATCGTCTCCCCTCGACTTTCTCCTGTTCTGACACAATACGGCACTTTAAAAAACTTGTGAGATCGTCTCCCCTCGACTTTCTCGTGTTCTGACACAATACGGCACTTTAAAAAACTTGTAAGATCGTCTCTCCTCGACTTTCTCGTATTCTGACACAATACGGAATTTTAAGAAACTTGTGAGATCGTCTCCCCTCGACTTTCTCGTATTCTGACACAATACGGCACTTTAAGAAACTTGTGAGATCGTCTCTCCTCGACTTTCTCGTATTCTGACACAATACGGAACTTTAAGAAACTTGTGAGATCGTCTCCCATCGACTTTCTCGTGTTCAACACAATACGGCACTATGTGTTTTAGTTTCGTAGTAGGAGAGAGTGAGGTAAAACCGGGTACCCTTAACCGGGCGCTATTATTTTTCCTATCTGGCGGACAGATACTGGATTACACTCTACTAGTCAAGAAAAAGGAGTAATGGCGTGTTGTAGCTGTTGAATTCACTGTATCTGTGAAGGTTTGTTTGTTTTAAGACGTCAACTCTCTAATGTTCGTTTGATTTTAAACTATCCTTACTTAAATATCATTATAGTTATAAAAACTATATTTAGTCCATCTTATTATACGTTTGTGGAGGATTTATACCCTATCAAACAATAAGAATTTACTCCAATAATTGCGCAGTTCTATTTCGTTTTCTATAACCTCTGCACTCGGGGTAAAACTGGGTACTCCAAGTGCCGGGACTGCCAGTATTGATGATTCCTCCGATTAAGACGATAAAAACACAAAATACACTGATTGTTTATATTTCAATTATTTATTTTCTAATTTAAATAAAAGAGAAGTGTTAATTCAATCTAAAAACTGTCTTAGCTGTGCCCACGAAAGCTGCAGTAGCGTGGAGGAATAAAACAACTGCTTTGCATGCGAATTTTGTAAATAATATTCCTAAATTGTCATATAAAACAAAAATGATTGCAACTTTTCCACTGAAAATTCGAGTTTTCCTAATTTCCCATAACATTAACATGTGCACCCAGTTTTACGCCACTAGTGGGGTAAAACCAGGTAGTTTGACTTTTTTTATATAAAAAATCATTCATAAAAAAAAGTAACGACTTTTCTGGAAACATATATTGTACTTCGAGAAACAATGAATATCTAAATAAACTTTGACATGCTCTATGTCGAATATTTTGGCTCCAACGAGCCTTCGAACCTTAGCTACCCGGTTTTACCCCACTTTTCCCTACAATGAAGAGAATGTAGCGTGTATTTTTATCATCTTCTCTTCGACCTATGGGGCCAAAATTTGTTGCATATCTGTAATTCCAGTGATTTGAAATCAGCACATGACCTTATACATAATCAGAGGGAGTGTTCTGCCATCGACTTATACATTAGCAATAACGCGCATTTTGTGTTTAGCTTTGTAGCAGATTGGAGATAATAGAGTATGCATTTTGAACCTCTTCCCTTCAATAGATTAGGTCCAAAATTTAATATAGGGAAAAGTGGGGTAAAAGCGGGTACCTAAGACTCGAAGCACTGTTGGAACTAAACTATTCGACATAGAGTTGCCAAATTTTATTAACATATCCTTTGATTATCGGAGTACAATATATCTTTCCAGAAAAGTCATAATTATATTACTTTTTTACCAATGATATTTTTATATAAAAAAGGGGGTAGTAAAAACTAGTGGGGTAAAACAGGGTACATGAGTTAACTTTAAGAGAATTTAGTAAAACTCGAGTTTCAGTGGAAAGGAAGCAGGGATTTTTATTTTACATTACATTTTAAGAATATTAGTTACAAAATTCACACGTAAAGCAGTTGTCTTCTTCCTCCGCACCACTGCAACTTTCGCGGGCACAGCTAAGACAGTTTCTACATTGGTTTAACCCTTCTCATGTATTAAATTAGGAAATGCATCATTAAAATATAAACAATCAACGTCTGGTGTGTTTTTATCGTCTTCATCGGAAGAATCATCATTACTGACTGTCCTGGTCTTACGCCACTTGGAGTACGCGGCTTTACCCCAAGTTCAGAGGTTATAAAAAACGGAATAGAACCACTAAATTATTGGACTAAATCCTTATTGTTTGAAAGGGTATAAATCCTTATTAAACGTATAATAAGCTGTACTAAATATAGTTTTTATAACTGCAATGATTATTAAGTAAGGATAGTTTAAAATCAAACGAACATTATAGAGTTGACTTCTTAAAACAAATAAGCCTCCACAGACGCAGCGAATTTATTAGCTACAACACGCCACTATGACTGTTCCTTTTTCTTAACTAGTAGAATGTATGTTCAGATGTCCGCTAGAAAGGAGAACCAATAGTGTCAGAATTGAGGTATCTCTTTTTACCTCACTACCCGGTTTTACCCCAATCTGCCCTATATGTGCAATTTTGGTGTAACTACTGCATATAAATTTCATTATCTAGCTTCGTTTTCAAGATATCGCATTCATATGCACAAAGACAAACAAACCAAATGTCACTTTTCTTTGCAGTTTTGGTATGAGGATCAAAAACTAAAAAAACAAAAACTTTTCATTTTTGAGACATCACATACACACGAATAGACAGATTGACAGTCAACTCTTTAACGGATTTAATCCGAAATTTGACACATATCTACAATTCTAAAATAAAACCATATGGTAAATTTCAACAATCTAGCTCGATGTCTTTTCTAGATACCACATTCCCATGCATATGGTAAGATACAAAACAAACAAACTTTCTGTTGACAGATTTCGCAAAAATAAAGGTCAGTGTCTCGAGGTCGAATTTTTTGACCATTACATTATCTTTGTATAGTTTTCCATTACTCTATATCGTTTCAGCATATTCTAGTGGAATGCGCACATTTTACCACTCTTAAATATGGTCGCCTTCGTACTTCCTTGAGATATATTTAATTTTGCGTTTTTTAAATATATTTTAATCCTAGCTCGCTAATTAATACAGCATCTTAATTCTTAGAATTTGCGCAGCTTCGCGAGTCCTGGATATATCACAAATCTTTCGGAATTTTAACGCTAGTAATTCTGTGAACAATTGACCTCGCGTTTGAAAAAGAAATTTAAGATTTGCCCTCCATTAAAATAATCAAAGGTTTAGCCATTTTTTTTCCGTTTGTAAGTTATTTACACAAGCCTCTGCTTTTATCAGTACTGACAATTATTATTAGTATTAGAAGATTTGTGCCCGTCTAAGACGGGCTTTTAACTCTACAACAATATCTCAGATTTACTAACGTAAGTTGTAGTAGAAAATCTCATGCACATTGGCAGAATGTTTACGAAATATAAAAAAGCATGAAGAACTGAACCTATGAATCAATTGACTTTCTTTTTGTTAATAACTTTACGTTCAACACTTACTTTCGTTCTGTCCGAGTAAAAATGATGCAAAATCCACTAACAGAAAAAAATGCATTACCAAATACAAAATAAGAAAATGCTAAAAGAAAATATTAGCAATAGCATTCAGCACAAATTCAAATCTTGAAGTAGAGGGAGCCTTTTTAAATATGGAAAAGAAAGAACCCTTAATAAAAACGAAAGAATGACTTCCTGGTCCTAGAAGTGAGGAATGAATTAGCATAATGAAAAAAGTAAAACTTCTGAAGTCTGCTATTTTATACATTAAAAAACCTGTCTGAGTTGTTTGACACAATTTTGGCTTCATAACATGATCTGATTCGTTCCGTTCCATAATGACGCAGACCAAAGGGGCGGAATTATTTTTAACTCCTCCCAGCGTCACTGAAATTTCTCGATGATTATATTATAGATTATTGATCCACCAAGAGGGAACCGACCAGAAAAGTTTTACGGTTATACAAAACCCTCTCAGAGTAAAGATGAATTACAGAAAGGAGAGGAAAAAAATTATTAATTAAATGCACGTCATGTTTCAAAAGTACAAAACTCGACGTTGACTCAACACATAATGAAACCATTAAAGAGGCCATTATCTTGAAACGGAATCAACAAATCGAAATCCTTACTTATACATCGTTTTTAATGACTTCAAGGAACATTCATGTGAAATTCGAAGAAAATAGAACAGCGCGTTTTGGCCGTGACTGCGTAACAAATAAATTTACAAACATATGAAATGCCAAACGGTCGAGTTGAAAAAAGACCTATCTTCGGTTGGTTAATTAGCTTAGGGCGCAACCATTTGTAGCACATCATAGCCATAACTGTCACACGGACCATATTACCTTAATAGTTATACTCATAACTATTGCTTAATTTTGTTCTTCTTTTTTTCAGGCCAGGTGTAGTTCACCCTTTATATCTGTAGCAGTAAACTGTGCTTCTTGGACTGTTGATTTAGTCGATACTGTAACATTTGAGTCAGTTGCACGCATGAGGCCAATGTTTTATAGAGACGCACAAGTCTTCCTCGCTTGCTTCTCTGTTGTCTTGCCATCTTCTGTGGAAAGCCTCGAGACGCAGGTGAGTTTTTAAGTAACTAATCGAAACTTAATGAAATTTAAAATTAAAGATAGTAAAAAAGAAACATTTTTCCTCCATCCATCTGGGATGTTATTTTTTTCACTATGAGCAGACGAAAGCATGCAAGCTTAGTTCAATCTAAAACAAGTAGTCGGACCAGGAAAAATAACTATATTTATTATGACTAAAATTATTTATCTTATATGTTATAACATTTATGCCAGCAGAAAACCAAGCAGACTGAAGAGCTTTGGTTAAGAGCCTGAAATGGCTCCGCCCCTGCAATTTCCTCAAGTCATTGTCCAACTGAAAGCGTTGCTTCTCAGAGATCTATTCAGTTCAAAAAACATAGCGAAATCATTAGATAAAATATCCGGATTTCTGTTGTGATGGAGGACATGTGAAAGAGAGCAATGCCATTGTAGGTAAACAAAGCCGAGGGAAAATTTTACAGTAAGTTTGAACTTGATTGCATGTCACGATGAGGTTAAACATAATCACAATTCAAATTTTGAGCACAGCATGTCGAAGATTATAATGAATGGGTTTTGAAAACTGCTGTGTATGTTGTAACTGAGATTGAGGATATAGCAGTAGTCAGAGGCCCAGAAGCGACAAAATTCGATCCCTGATGAAAGGGAAAATTTTTTCTTCTATCGATGAATTTCATTTTTAGATTTATTGTTTAGGATGTTCATATTAACACATGTTTCAAAGACGCACCGAACCTAAAGACATGGAATTCTTTACCGTAGAAAGATAAACAGGTGAGAATTACCCGTGCTAGCTGAACAGATATGGATGTATCTGTTTATACAGGAATAGATGAATATTGTTGCTAGTGAACACCTGTTTTCCTAAAGGTGACGATTGCTTTTGCAGGGTACATTTCTTCGTACATAGCAAGTCGTGTACCAGGAGGTGGAGGTCAAACGCTGGCGGAATGTACAGTTGTCGCGATTTGCATTAGGACTTCTTCTGGTATTAGAGTTTAATTTCTCTGGCTGGTTCTACGATGCAGTGAAATTTCAATAAGTAAAATTTTAATTTAGCCATTTAAATAAGATTCCTTGTTGTGTATTTATGTTATTATCAAGATTAGAGTTATAATAACAGAACAATTTATGTTACGGCAGAAGGAGAAACAGGTCAAATACAAATGACGCACAGCTGACCTACAATGTCTTCCACTGTACCATTTGCTGAAGTTTCAATTTCGCATATTGCTTTGTTTGGCTTTTGTGTTCATGTGCAAACTCTTCGTCGAAAAAATGCCAAGAATTCAGAAGGAGCTGCGTATTAAGCTGAAATTCCTTTTTAAACTTGGAAAATATGTGATGAACTTTATTCGTTTCTGGAAACAATTGCACGGAAATGAGTGCTTGTTACGCACACAAGTTTTGACTGGTTTATAAAGTTTAAAGAGGGTCGTGAAAAGACTTATGACAACTCGTGTTCTGGCTAACAAAATTCGACGAGAGTTTTCGATATCAGAGCGAGAGTGCGCATCCAATAATGTTACGCATGTGTCCTTATTACTTTCCGTGAATGAGTATGGTTAGAACGATCTTATCTTTGGGAAAACAAATCATGACCTTTTCACTAGGAGAGTGCGCAGATACACAATCCAGCGTCTGTCAAGACGTTTTGGGGAAAGCACAGGATCTCTATCGTAGAACACTAACCCTATCACTTGATTTTGCCCCGACTGACTTCTTTTTACTTTCTCGTATACGAAGTGTACAAAGAGAAAGTATTAAAATCGTCAAAAAAATTCGAACTCGAGATTTTGACGAATCTCCACGTTTTAGACCTCTCTGAATCCGAAAAACACAATTTTGGAATTATGTCTGTCTGTGTGTCTGTGAACACGATAACTCGAAAACTATTAGAGCTACGGGGATGAAATTTGGTATGTGGTCTTTAAACATAATTTGTAGGTTTCTATCCAATTTTGGACAAAATCCGTCAACGGGAAGTCTGTCTATCTGTATGTCCGCGGTCATGTGAACACTATAACTCAAAAAATTGAATAGCTAGATGGATAAAATTTGGTACACAGTTTTATCGTCATGAATGTAGGTCCGTATAAAATTTTGGGCCAAATCCCTCAAAAATAGGCGTTCAAATTGCATATTCAATTTCTTTTAATCCGATTCTCATGCGTACTGGTAGAAATCTGTTATTGTTGTAAATTTTATTTACAACAATAAATAATGTTTTCAAACATGAATTGTAACAATTTTTTTATTGTTGTAAATAAAATTCAAACCAATCTCATTATTTCAGCAAATCTTTTATTTACGCGCTTTTGCAATTGTTACGGTTGTGGTAGTATAAATTGTTTTCCTGGGAATTCAATTCCAAAGCAGAATTTTCGCTTTAGTATTCATTGCATTGCCTATTTTATCGCGCCTGTTTCAAAGTAATATTTTTTTGAAACGTGGCAACAGATATTTGATTTCAGTTTGTTTGTTTGTTTCACTTTGTCGTATACGAAGTATACAAAGAGAAAGTATTGTAATCGTCAAAAAAATCCGAACTCGAGATTTTGACGAATCTCCACTTAGAAAGTATACGAGAAAGTTTAGGGGAGACCACTCCCGCTGGTTATTTCCTGGTAAAGACAGAGCCAATAGAAACCAGATTTACAACTGTCGATGCAATGGAAACAAAAGCGACGGAAATGATGAAAAGATTTTTCAGGAAATAGGCCAGACGCACTTGCTTCGAACAGTGGAAAATTCATATGGAGCGATGGAAGGATCGAGGACGAGAGTGCGTGGAGGTGATAATATAAAAATTTTAAGAAATCAAAAATAATAAGTTCTATGTCTTAAATCCAGTTATTTTCTAGCTACTTAGCATGTCAATTAGGATTTTTTTTGTAGGTAAGCTAATTATCTTACTATTACTGTGGATTTGAATAGATTCGATCAGTAATAATAAATATTTGTATAATGTGGCAAAATGCTCCTTTTGCAAACAGTTATAATTAACAAGATTTAACAAAGATATTAATTATAAATTAATTAGTCAAAAATTAATTAAAACTCTTTGTAATATATAGAATGGCGCATATGCAGCTATTTCTAATATAATACATTCTAAATTCTTCATGTGTCTTAAATACTAATTGTTGTAATTTTTTGTTGATGCTGTTGCGTTGAGCACGCAAAAAGGTGTATTGTTATCGTATTTTGTTTAAATCTTCTGTTTCTTTTTTATACTTTTCTTTTTTACCTTTTAATTTATATTTCTATTACTCCTTTTACAAATTTACATTTATTTTCAATTGCATAATCACTTTTATGCTTATCTGTTATTTTTGGTGTTCCTCTTGCAGATCCAATTTGCAAGAAGTCATTGTCAAATGTTTAAAAAAAAATTACTTAACAGCGTTTCTTTCGGATCGAAAAACACCTATTATTGTATAGCAACGGATTCGGGGACCCTCTGCGCTTTTGCGCATGCGCAGATGGAGTTATTTCATCAAAATAGGGGGAAAGTGAAAAATGGAAGGGTAATGTTTACATTTTACTGAGCGTGATCTAACAAATAACTCAGGAAATGCGCTCATACGACTCATTGCCCGACACCCCTTTCCGGTGTAACATCGTCCAAAAGTGGTAGTCTCGGAATCCGTTGCTGAACAGTAACTCTGTTTTCATTAGTTTTTTTTACTGGAAAGAAATGATTATTTTTAACAGTTGAACGCTTTCATACCCTACTTACTCCCTTTCATTTCTAAATAAATGATTTTTTTAGAACTAGAAGCGTAATTGCGATTTAAGTCTCGTGATGTTTTTCACAGTGGATTCCAGAGATAACTTACTACTGTCCGGAAACGCCCTACATTTTGGTTGGAACTCAGATCGACCTACGAGACGACGGAATAACAGTTGAACGTTTGGCTGAAAAGAACCTGAAACCGATCACACCTGAAGAGGGCAAGAAACTGGCTGAAGAGCTGGAAGCTGTTAAATATCTTGAATGCTCAGTCTTTACCCGAGTAAGAATCATGTTTTTATACGTTTTTATTTAACTCGACTTGTTTAATGTTTGTGAAAATGGAATTTTATAACCGATTTTTCACTCATTTCTCAATATACTGGAGTTTTCAAATTTTCTACATTCGCATATACAGTATTTTAATATTTTCAAGACTTAATCCTCCGTTTATTCTAATTAAATTTTCATTTCAAATCCGTGGCGCCATCTGGTATTAAATGTGAGAAAAATGGATTTTAAGATCCTGAATATTTATAATAATAAATTATGGTATATATTAAAGTTTTAAAAGCAGAAAATAATAAAACTAAAAAAGGTTTTTGAAAATAATTTTTAATTAGTATACTAAAAAGAAAAATTGTTTTCATCAAATTTTGGATGTTGAAAAAATTTTTTGTTACTTTTGGCGCTGAAACCAATAATACTACAGTGCTCAAAAGTGATTAAAGCATAACTCAGTTTTCTGATGAAATACATATGTTCCAGCCATCTTTTTTTGAGGAAAATTCGAATGGATGTTTCGCTGTTTGTATATAGCCTCACAAAAGAAAGCCCCGAAAATTTGGTTTCAAAAATTATTTTATTGAGTTTACTAGATACACAAAACTGTTTGATACACGTGTGAAGTTCTCAAAAGTTTCAATGTTTGCAAGTAGAGAAATTTAAACAAATTGCTTGTCATTGAATTTCATTCTATATCAATACGGTGTGTATTCTCCTTGAACAGTCAAAATGGAAATGGTCGTAACATGGAAATTACAAGGTGTGCCAATAAATTCTGAGGTCTTATCTTCCTCTCCTCTACAAATGCAGTCTCTAGTTCTGAAATGATGAAAGGAGGTTTGATTGAGTAGCAACCCGTCTCCCTAAATTGTTCCATTCATATTATATTAAATTAAGGTCGGATGAGTACACGTGCACTCACACGCTTGATACCGTGCTCCAAAATTCAGTCTTGCACAAGATGAGCTCAATGCCCTTCAATGTTATCTTCCATTGAGAGGAACGTATAACTAGGGTTACCACATGTCCGGATTTCGTCCGGAAAATCCGGATTTCAAGCTCATATCTGGACTAGTGTCCGGATCTTCAAAATGCCCGGATTTCGACCGGACGATCTGGATTTTAAGCTCATGTCTGGACTAGTGTCCGGATTTTCAAAATGTCCGGATCTTCAAAATGTCCGGATTTCGTCCTGACAATCTGGATTTCAAGCTCATTTTTGGACTAGTGTCCAGATCTTCAAAATATCCGGATTTCGTCCTGACAATCTGGATTTCAAGCTCATGTCCGGACTATTGTCCGGATCTTCAAAATGCCCGGATTTCGTCCGGACAATCTGGATTTTAAGCTCATGTCTGGACTAGTGTCCGGATCTTCAAAATGTCCGGATTCACGTCAATGAATGCGGCGGGAGAGAAATTTGGTTGTATTTTAGAAAATTCGTTCGTCTCAATATCCCGAGACTAGCACTTTTGGACGATTTTACACCGGAAAGGAATGTCAGGCAATGAGCAAGACGAGCGCATTTCCGGAGTTCTATGTTAGATCACGCAAAGTAAAATGTTAACATCTCCCCCTCCATTCTTCATTTTCACCTGTTCTGGTGAAAATAACTCCGACTGGCGCATGCGCAAAAGCGCGGAGGGTTTCGAAATCCGAGAATATATAATTTTCGGAAAAAGATGACATTCCGCCAATGAAAGAAAATTCATTGTTTACATCCATTGTTGAGGAGAAAGTGGATGAACCTCTTTATTCAGACCCTAGTGCAAACTGGAAACTAAAAATATCGACAGTTTTATTTTAATTCTATTATGCATTATTATAATTTTGAATTAATAAAAATTGCATCTTCTTGACTCCCACATCTTCAATCTCTGTGCTAGTGTTTTGTAAAAGGATAATTGGTAGGCAGCTTTTAGAATTTTAAACTATACTTTCACCTCCCCCCAAAGAGCATTAATCCCTCCCTCTCTCGGCGTGTCCGGATTTCAACTAAAAAAAATTATGGTAACTCTACGTATAACCTATGACCATGTAAGGTGAAACAAAAGCTGAACGAGTCTTCTCCCTGTACATTCTACCTTAAAGTTCCATTCCTGATGATGTAAAGGGTCGTATGTTTAATTGTACTTATTTTTTGCCCAAACCCTCGATTTTGTACCGTTTACGCATAAAATTGGGATTATTTTTTTTATACTGTGTTTTCTCCATGTGAATATACCAAGATTATCTGGGTCGAAAAAGAACAGCAAGTCAGCTCAAAATTACAATGCACTACATTTTTTTCTCATCTGCAGATCAACGAACTATTCAATACCTTTTTTTTCGTTATATTAGGAGCTGCTGAAGAAGGTAATATTATTCTTATGTTATATAAACATCACACCATTTGTTGTAATAGCAATGTCTGTCTGACGACGCTGCTTCTGAATTCAACCTAAAGATATATTCTAATTCAGGAGCCTGCACAACATTTACAATATTTAAACATAATTTTACATTATTTAACACTTGATGTATAGATTCATCTCATTTTTGTTGGTTTTTCAGGAAGGCATGAAAGACTTGATGGAGGAAGTAGTGCTGGCAGCGGCAGCAGTTCCCAAAAAGAAACGGAAACGCAAATGCTTTGTCTTATGAAGTTCTTGAGGCATTGAAGTTTCTGTGTCATATTTTGTGCGTATGATGTTACATGAAAGAAAGAAATAATTTTTGCTATTTTCTAGAATGGTGCAGAATTGTATCAGAGTTTTATTGCTAGATTTGCAGTTTTACACATAATTATTTAAAAGGGCGAAGATTAGTATTGGAGTTTCTGTGTCATATTTTGCATATGATGTTAAATGAAAGAAAGAAATCACTTTTGCTATTTTCTAGAATGGTGAAGAATTGTATCAGAGTTTCATAGCTAGATTTGCAGATTTACACATAATTATTTAAAAGGGAGAAGGTTAGTATTGAAGTTTCTGTGTCATATTTTGCGTATGATGTTAAATGAAAGAAAGAAATCATTTTTTCTATTTTCTAGAATGGTGAATAATTGAACCAGAGTTTTATTGCTAGATTTGTAGATTTCCACATAATTATTTAAAAGGTCGAATATTAGCGCCCTCTTCACAGTAACGAGCACTCTATGCATTAATAAATTCATGCACTGATCAAGTTGAAGGTAGAATTGTAAAAGTCGAAAAAAAGCAATGTAAGTCGCAATATCAAAAACAACGTAGGGATTTTCTAAAGAATCTTTAGCTTCCAGTTTCTTTCGTTGCTTTTCTATTCAGAAGTCTTAGAATTTCAAGACTCGCTTTGTAAGGTAGAAAAGAAGCTTCCAGAATGTTGTATGAGAAAATTAATATTTTGCTTGAAAAAATGCGTAGATTGTTGCATTGGAAATGCAGCAACACATCAGTAAATTAGAATACATTCTGACCCTCCAGAGTTCGGTGAGAATTTTCCAAATATTGCCAATTGTGGCATCCTGACTGCCAGTTCCAAATGCCAAACAGACATGTCTCTCGCCAAAAGCCAAATAAATTAAAATTATTTCAAACCTAGTTTCCGCCTCTCATTCATGAAGAAGTGCTTTTTTCTTTCTTTATTTGAGGAGAAGAAATCTAAAATTTAATTCTTTGATTTATTGGAATAATTCATTATTAATTCTATATTCATTTACACAACCTGAATGTACATTTTATTATGAATATATTCGCTTAATTAAAATTATTATATACGCTCTGTGATTCTTTAGTTTAATATGCTTTACAGAGTTTCAAGTGTGAAAATGCGTCAATAGCATGTTGCGTATTCTGTTTTGGAACTAGAAAGATGATATTGAAAGATGAATATTCACTATTCTTTTCTATGCTAAACACAGTATGAGAATACATAATTTACAACTGAATCACGCATTCATCATGCAAACTGAAAAACCTTATCAAAACGGAAATTGAAATAGTATTCTCCTAATGTATTTATCAATAATTTAAATATATTCATTTTCTAATATGAGATTTTCATGCTGTTTTGAAAACACTCTACGAAATCATATTATAAATACCTCAGTAAAGTTTAAAACATAAGATATTCCTAAAATGTCTTGAAAAAATGAGAATATTTAAAATTCTACAGAAGTAGTTCAAAAGAACTTAAGGATTTATTGTATAAAAGAAAATATAATTGCTGTTTTTCTTAGCAAAATTATTTTAGGCCTTAATTTTGAATAAGCATCTTCTATTTTCTGCACATCATTCCATAAGCTAAAAAAAAGAAAAACTAATAAAAAAGAATTTAATGTAGATATTGCGATAACCTCCCCTCCAAAAGTTAGGGATCAACCTATTTTTCGACATCATTAGAAAAACAGAAAGGGAACAAAAACAAGAAAATTGTTTTGTGTGAAATATTTACATTCTTTTAAATCAGACGTAAAAATAAAAAAAACAATAAAATTACGACATACTTTTCTAAGAAATGGGCCGTAAGTGAATTCATAACTCTGATTTTCACATTTGGAACTTTTTAAAATTGTCTGTGCTTTCTAATTTCTCCTTGGACTTTCGTTAAGGTGTAGGGAACTCGGGTGGATGGAAATGGGCTTATTGCAATCTGAAGTTGCAAGACTTCTGAAACTGTCTAGCAGTATTGTCCACCAACTTTGGAATCAGTTCCAACAAGCAAAGTCAATTAGACCTGTCCCAGGTCGTCCACGCGAAAGCCCCAGCTGATGATAATTATGGGCTTTTTTGGTTCAAAAAAAAAAAAAAAAAGGAACAGTACTGTGCCTAACCCCGTTTCTGATAATTTTTCAGCAATGGGGAGAAGAATATCTTCCAATTAAGACTAAAAATATCGTCAAAATGGAGTTATGAAGAAATGCCAATTGTGTGAATTCCTCTTCTCCAACTGTTGATGATATATGCTTGATTTTGTTGAGCCAAAGAGCACATTCCTTAGACTAGAGCATCGGTTCCCAACCTATGGGCCGAGGCCCACATTATATATATGTGATATTTTAATTTTTTAACTTTCCTAAATAATCTTAACGATACCTCATTTTAAATACTTCCACTTTCATCATAATTAACGCACTACAACTTTCTTTTCAAATCACGAGTTTCTGAAGGGGAATTCCCTTTCCTGGGTACTTAAGCGTTCTGCGCATTCATTTCTGCCCTTTTTCACGCCAGCATGTAAGCTTTCAACAATAACGCGCCGCTCAGGCGTAAACTTCTGAATACTGGTCATGGAGCTACGTAAAAATTAAATACTTTACCTATGAAGAAATAACGCCTGATGCCTGAATAAAAGAAGATTTGAGCAAAAATGGTCTCTTCTATGATCAAAATGGACTGCCTTTCACCCTTTTAAAGCCTGATCTTATATATATATATATGTGTAAGATCAGGCTTTATATAAGGAGAAAAGGCAGTCCATTTTCAATTCAAGGAAAAGACGAATTTTGTTTAGATCTTCATTTTATTTATGCATCAGGTTTTTATTTCTTCATAGCTAAAAGTATTTCATTTATTTGCAGCTCCATGACCAGAATTTAGAAATTTACGTCCAAGCGGCGCGTTGTTGTTGAAAGCTTACATGTCGGCGTGGAAAAAAGGGCAGAAATGAATGCGCAGAACGCTTAAGTACTCAGAAGAGGGAATTTTCCCTTTTAGAACCTCGTGACTTGTAAAGAAAGTTGTAGTCCGTTAATTATGATGAAAGTAGAAGTATTTAAAATGAGGTGTCATTAAGATTATTTAGGAAAGTTAAATTAAAATATCACACATATATATATATATATATACACATACATGTGTCTGTATTTTTTTACTTGCATATTCGGTTAGTGGGCCTCAAAATATTTTTTTACACAGCAAGTGGTCCGCACAACCTTAATGTCTGGGAACCGCTGGACTAAAGAACATAGGAGGTCAATATTCTTTACTGATCAGAAAACAGCATAGTCCAGGATACCAGATATTACTTTACAGCACAGTCCATGTTAACTTTTCAAAGTAATTCTGGTCGTTCTCTGATCAGAAAAGAACAGGGGACTAGTCCTTATCAGGAACAGGATAAAAAAGTTGAGAAATAGGCAGTTATACCATAGAGGAAATTATGGTTGGATTGGAATCCATTTGGACTGACCTGAATATATTCCATGGGTATTTCTAACCAGAGCGAGATAGCATGCTGAGATTCTGGATCCAAATGTGAAACTTTATGATGGTGCTAATGTTATTGGTGATGGCCTCACGCTAATGGATACAAATGCTCTCTTTCGTCCAACCTTTCTTGTCAAAAAATATCTAGAAAAGCATGGTAGAACAAGAGGATACTAGATTTTACTTTAGAGCATAGTCCATGTTAACTTTTTTAATTTTTCAAAGTAATTTTGGTCGTTCTTTGATCAGAAAAGAGTGGGGGACTAGGTATTATTATGAACAGGACAATAAATTGGAGAAACAGGCAATTATACAATAGAGGAAATTATGGTTGGATTGGAATCCTTTTGGACTGACCTCAATATATTCCATGGGTAACCATAGCGAGATAGCATGCTGGGATTCTGGATCCAAATGTGAAACTGTATGATTGTGCTATTGCTATTGGTGATGGCTTCGTGCTAATGGATACAAATGCTCTCCCTCGTCCATTCGTGTCAAAAAATATCTAGAAGAGCACGGTTTCGAAAGAATGGACAAGCCCAGTGGTGGGGAACCTACGACTTTAAGTCTGCATTCGGCCTTTTGGAGATTCTTATGCTGCTTTGCCAGTTATTTACAATTTGCATTGAAATAAGATACTTGTCTGTAATATGATAATAATTACAGAAGAAAAACCTTTAAAATCCTTCTCGTGTGGCCTTTTGCCCTACTGCCGAAATTTAATGAGGCCCTTCACTGCAGAAAGGTCCCCCCTGGACTACCCGGCTCGATCCAAAGATCTCAACCCTATCGGGCACCTTTGAGACTTCCTTAGCAGTTCTGAGTGAGACTCATGAGTACATGAGCTTGAAGATTTACTTGGGGTATGGATTTCTCTTCTCTTTCAGGTAGCACAGAACTTAATTCGGAGTATGGGAATGCAATGTCTAATGTGAATCTATTTAGAGGAAGGCATATACTTTGTCGAACACGATTTATTCATCCATTTGTTAAGTAAAGTTTTCGTTTCACAGTTTTCTCTATGAATGGGCTTTTATGGAAGAGTACAGTTACGAATTTGCAACTTGCATCTTATCAAGGAACTTCCAAATTTGGATCATATATTGTTGGATAATAAAAATCCAACCAAATTTCATGCATTCATATTAATTTGTTTGGAAATTAACTCTCTCGCACCGAGCGAGGCGGTCCCGGGCTGTCTAAAAGTTTCCGCTTAACAACGACGAAGGCCGGTGTGAGGCGGTTGGATTCTTTTGAGGGGAGTTGGGGTTCTGAGATCGCTTCGGAGAAAAAGTTCGGTAGGGGGTAAAATTATCTTTTCCAACCACAGCCCAATTCCGCGCGTATTAAGGGAAGATTAAAGCAGGGGGTGGTAAATGACCACACAGGTTGGGAGAGTCCAATTTATGTCGCATCCTCCCTAAAAAGCCCGGTTTTAAAGGGGCTAGAAGGAAAAGTCGCCTCTGGATTAAAGAGTTAAAGCCAGAAAACTTATTCCTTAACGTTTAGAAAAGACCTTGTAGGATGAAGTGTTAACGATAAAAATAAGAATTTAATGTTTAGCATTAAATATTCATACCGGTATAATAGATACATCATTTTTTTATTTCTACTCCTTATTTGTGTTTTACAGATCCATAGGGTGTTATAAATCATTTAATGTCTTCCTTTTTCAATTATTTCAAATTTTCCAGAATCATGAATAATTTATGCATGGAAGGAAAGTTTTCCAAAAGATTGTTCCAAAAAATACTTAGAAACTGAAGACTTTTACTAAACTAGCCACCTATTAATTTAGTTAGAAGTTCTGAAAACCACCAACATCTTTCATGTACACTTTATATACATTACATGACCAATCTAAAATACACTACCTGATCAGAAGTATCCGGATACTTTCTGATTTTCACATTTCTTAGAATTTCTCCTGAAAGGCTAAACTGACTGTCCTTGAACTTCCACCATGTAAAGAATAGACTGTAACTCACATTTTACAGTGAAGATTCGTCCTGAGGGCAATTAGGGGACCATCTACAAATTGATAAGGACGAAAATTATTTTGGCCCACCCCGCTTCGAAGAAAGATTATAAGGAGATGAAACTTTCCACAATGGTTATGTTTGATATACATAATATTTACATGAATTTTCGTAAACGCAGCTCAAATATTCGGGAAGATAAAAAGGTTTTCTTAAAAAAATCCCAGATTTTCCCGCCTGTTTTTTGCTTATAACATGCAGAGTTTTCTGTTACATTAAACGATTTTGAAGAAAATATGACAATATAAAAAAATTTGGAAAAAAAATTGTTGAATATTAGAAAAAATATAAGTAGTTGCAGTAAATAATATTTTACTGTGCATGCGCGAGACATAAATTAATTTTTCTTTCATAACTTGAAAGCCAGTTTCTTATCATTAAGATTTAGAAAGTTATCAGCATTGCAGTGAGCAGAATTTTTGCTTCCCTCTAAGAGACACAAAACGATGAGGGGTTTTCCACAAATTGATATTATTATAACAACTGAGTGCTGATAATAAAATAGAAATAAATTAATGTTTTTCACTTGAGGCTGCATCTTTTTAGCTTTGTTTTGCACGCTTGAGAATACCATATTTTATTCTACAATGGTGAAGGAAATTCTATATCCGTATTATTATCTACTCTATTAAAATTCGAAGGTAAACAAACGTATGTATGTATGTATGTCCTTCTATCTTCTCACGAACCGCCGAACGGAGAAGCACGCGGAAGGTACCAAAAGAAGGTACCAAGGAAGCCGTTTCGGCCATTTAAATATCGAAATTTTAATTAGTGAAAAAGATATTAATTAAAAACTAATTTACAACAATACTTTTCATTGTTTCGGATACTTTATAACAATACTTTTCATTGTTACAGCGCAATTCAAAATTTATTTTATTGTTGAAGTCGTTTACTTTAAAGAACATTGTTACAACAACAATAAAAAAGTGACGCTGACAGAAATAAAAAAAATGTATTGTTGCAATATGGAAACCTGAACAATGCAACAAGTCAATGTGGATAGAGTTTTGTGTGGGTTTTGGTAATTGATATAAAGAAACAGGGAAAATTAAATCGCTCATATAGGGTTTTTACTAAAACTATTGTTTTCTATGAGGTTTCACTTTTAGATTTCATGTACTCAGTGCATCTTGCTTCATGTGCATATAAACTGGAGGCGGGCATATGAAAAAATACGGATTCCGATCAACGCTGGGTTATCTCATTCCTTCCGTACTAAAGTCAGACAAAAAATAATTCCGGAATCGTAATTTTACAAAATAAAGATTATTTTTGCGATCTTTTAAAAGTATATTTTGAAGACTTTACGCGGACGGAATAATTGAACCGCTCTTTTCTCCTTATTTATTTAGGAGAGAATGTTGGGCATGTGTCACATGACCTCACTTTTTCTCTCCGTCAAGGAATGACGCATTATTCGAGATAGCCCGTGCAACGCCGGGTCACGTAGCTAGTCTACTCTATTAAAATTCGAAGGTAAACAAACGTATGTGTGTATGTATGTCCTTCTATCTTCTCACGAACCGCCGAACGGAGAAGCGCGCGGAAAGTACCAAAAGATGGGGAATAATCCAGGGAAGCCGTTTCGGCCATTTATATTCCGAAATTTTAATTAGTGAAAAAGATATTAATTAAAAACTAATTGACAACAATGCTTTTCATTGTTTCGGATACTTTATAACAATACTTTTCATTGTTGCAGCGCAATTCAAAATATATTTTATTGTTGAAGTCGTTTACTTTACAGAACATTGTTACAACAACAATAAAAAAGTGACGCTGACAGAAATAAAAAATGCATTGTTGGAAGTGTATAAATTCTTTTTTTTGTCCCGTGATATTTTGTCACGTGAACAGAATCATTTTAACGAATTTAGAGGCGTGTTTTGTTTCTGTAAAGTTATGTGCCGAAAGATATAGATTAGTTATGTTAGTGATTTTAATCATTATTCATTGATTTGATCAAGTTTAAATATTTCTGGTAGCTGCTATTTTAAACTGATATTTAGAAGTTACTATTTTTGGTTTGTTCAATTCTCGCTTTTTCCGATGCCTAAAAGAAAAAGAGGAGTTACACGGGATGATGCCCGTAGACAGCAGGTAATTATGAAACGTGAAAGGAGAGTTGCTGAAACTCACGAAGAAAGAAACGGCCTATTTTCAACTATGGCAAAAAGTGGCCAGGACAGAAGAACAAATTAATAGCCTATTGACAGTAATGGCACAACGTGGCCAGAAGAGAAGAGCGGAAGAAACCGAAGAACAAGGAAATAGAGGATTGTCACACATGGCACAACGCGGGCTGGAGAGAAAAACCGAAGAAACAGAAGAACAAAGAAATAGCCGATTGTCAGACATGGCACGACGTAGCCAGGAGAGAAGAGCCAAAGAAATCAGAAGAACAAAGGAATGGTCGATTGGTAAGACAAGACGTGTCACGTGACCTCAAGGAATGACGCATTATTCGAGATAGCCCATTATAGAAACATTTATCATATATCCTATTAAAATTCGAACATCAACAGACGTATGCATGTATGTCCTTCTATCTTCTCACGAACCACTGAATCCTGAAACTAGCCGTATGTACCAAAGATGGAAAATAATCCAAGGAATACATTTCGACTAGTTAAATTCCGAAATTGTAATTAGTTAAAAAGATATTAATTAAAAACGTCAAAATGAATGAAGTGACGTGCTGCCATCTATTGGCAGCATGGTGAATTCATTCACTTCGGATTCTTTTTTTCCCCTTATTATTAGTTTTCGCATCCTGTGTTGCATTTTTTTTATTTATTTAACGGAAGGTTGTATTTCTTTTTGGGCGAGCTTCTGTGTTTGGATTTATTAACAATGGACACAAATCGTTTTCCTGCATTCCTTTCTTTTTTGACGTACGGTATTTCGCGACCTTTACGTTTGTTGGGGAAAATATTTATTCATTTTTATCCGGTTTTTTTTTCATTATTACTCAAATACGGGCAAGACGAAAATATATGTTTCTGGTGTTTAATTTATAAGTTTGGTGTACTATCAAATCGTTTCTCGTTTCTGTTTTTTATTTTGTTTTATTCTTTATTTTGCAAAACAAATATCATGCTCATCTGTTTTAATTTATAAGCATAATAATTCTCGCGTTTTCATTTAAACCAAACTGCTTTAAGGTAGTAAAAAGGCTAGAACTGAAAGTTTTAATTCTACAAGAGAGGATTCAAAACAGATTTACGTTTGTTGGGGAAGCTTAGTGACAGTATTTGTAGGGAAAAAAAAACAGAGGCGGGCATATGAAAAAATGTGGATTCCGAGAAACACTGAGTTATTAAATATAAAGTAATTAAAAGGTTGGATTTAAAAAATTTAATCAAACACTATAGGATTCAAAGAATTTTTTACGTCTTGGGGGAGAACGTAATGTTTACGTCAGCTACAATATGTGTAAAAAAATAAACCGGGGGCGGGCATATGAAAATTAGTAATAAAAAGACTAGATTTGAAAGAATATTTACATTTGTTGGGGGAAGTAAGTGACAATATTTGTTGGGAAAAAAACGGTGCCGGACATATGAAAAAATATGGATCACAAGGCCTCACGTGATCTCACTTCTCTCCGCCTGGGGAATATCCCATTATTCAAGATTGCCCGTGCAACGCCGGGCCATGCAGCTAGTATTTATTAAAATTCATCTGTGTTTAACATTATAGAATTTTATCAAGGAAATTTTAGCTAACTTATTTAGGGATGACTGCAAATGCATCGGTCAGTATTATTAACTGACAATTTTTCGATCATTTCCTACAGTTGACATGATTAGGCGACTGTATCAGTTGATTTGAGTTATGAAATTTCGATGTATGTCATTAAATATTTAACATAATAGTTAGCTGCTGACAGCTAGTCACCCAACCATTCAGTACCTTATGCTATGGACTTGTTATAAGAGATGCGGTATTATTTTCATGTTATTTAAATATGATACGAGTCGTTGTAGTTGTGATGTTTCTGCACGACGTCATTGCTTCTGAATAAAACCTAACGATATGCTTGCTCTAAGAGACAAACCGGAGAACCATGCATAACTCTCACAATTTTTGGATTGAATTTTACATTCGTTAATATCTACAACGAAGATAACTAATTTTTCTTGGTGTTTCAGGAAGGTTTACAAGACTTAATGGAAGAAGTAGTGCTGGCTCGGCTAGAAGCTCAAAATAACTTGGTCCAAATAAAAAAAAAGAACGCACGCAAATGCCTTATCTTATGAAGATATTGTGGCATTCTTTTTTTGGTATCATAATATATTAAATGAAGGAAATCACCTTTATTATTTTCTAGAATGGTACAATGTTCTTTCAAACATTTTTTTGTAGATTGGTAGTTAACATTCAAATATTAAAAAGGACTTACAATAGTAAACATCCTCTTCACAAAGACGAAAACAGTGTGTATAAATAAGTTTATACACTCATAAAATTGAAAGCAGAATCGCAGATGTCGGAAAAATCAGGAACATACGAGTAAGACGCAGTGTCAAAAACATCGTAGGAGATGTCTCAAGAATCTCCAGCTTCTGATTTTTTTGTTTGGAGAAGTCATTCAGAAGTCACTGAACTTCAAGATACACTTTGCAAAGTTGCAAAAGATGGTTATAGAATGTTCTGTATGAAAATTAACAAGCTATTTCATAAAAGTTTGCAGATTATTACATAGGAAATTCAGGAATATATCAGACAAGTTTATTATAATACTTTCTGACTCCTATAGTTTGGAGAAATCTTCAAATATTTGCCTAAGGGAGCATCTTAACTTCCAGCTGCAAATGCCTAACAGATCTATGTCTCCATAAAGTTAAAGAAATAAAAACAATTACTTGGTCACTTTTTCAACACTCATTTGTGCAGAATGTTCTTTTTTCTTCATTTATTTAGGTGACAAGCGAAAAAATGTAGTTATATTATTTATTCGAAATCAATATTAATTTTATAATCATTTGTGAATCTGAGTTTACGTTTTAATATGAAAGTATATTCGTTTAATTTAAATGATTAATTATACTCTATGGTTGTTTAGTTGAAAATCCTTCGCAGAGTTTCAAGTATGATGCTGTGTCAACGACAGGTTGAGTATTCAATTTGAAAACTGGAAATATAATATTCAGAGACTTCTATTCATTATTCTTTTCTTGTATAAACTCAGTGTAAGGAAACATAAATTAGAATGAAGCAAGCATTATTCATGTAGAATAGAAATAATATCAAAGCGAACATTCAAAAAGAATTACATAAACTAGTTACCAATAATATAATATATATTGTATTTCTAAAATGGAATCTTGATGCTATTTGAAAACACTCAAGTAAAACATATTAATAAGTAATCGTTCAGAGTTAATTAATAAGTAACCCTTAGTAATCGTTCAGAATAAAGTTCAAGGATCCGTTGTGCAAAAGAAAATATACTTGGTTTTTCCTTAGCAAAATTAATTTAGACATTACTTTCTGAAAATAACTACTACTTTCTACACAACATCAATTTAGCCATAAAACTTAAAAGGAGAAAAAAAGAAACTCGAAATAAACTTTCCTACAAAAGTTGAGGAACAATATTTTTTTCGGCGCTGAAATGAAAAAAACAAAGAAACGATTTTTTTAAAATTTGGTTCGTACCAAATGCTTAGTTACATTCATTGGTTGGCTTATTGGTAGTTGTATTCATTAAATCACAGGTGAAAAAAAAATTCCCCACTTTTTTATAAGAAATGGGCCATAAGTCAAATCATATGTCTGATTTTCACATTAGATCCTTTTTAAAATTTTGTGTGATTCCGAATAATAATTTTGGAATTTTATTTTGGGTGTGAAAATGTTATTAGTTATATCCAGCAGAAAACATTTTAAGGTAGAGCGCAGTCAGGTTGATTAAAATGGATTTATGACAAGCTGATGCTGAAAGACATCTCAGACTCTCGCATTGTGGGCCACCGACTTCGGAATCAGCTCCAGCAAGGAAAGTCAGTTACAAGGAGACCTGTACAAGATTGTACACATGCTGCAGATAATTATCTGCTTCTTTCAGTCCGAAAGAAGTATTCATTATCGAGATATTTATGTACGGAGACCATTTATGTAAGTTCCTCGCCTCTGATTGCAGAGATGGGTCCGATTATGTTGAGCCAAAGAGCACTTCCCTTGGACCAGAGAACAAAAGTGGCAAGTGCTCTTTACTGTTGAGTCCCGGTTTGACTTGGAAAATGATTCTGGTAGTAATGATGTTATCAGAAAAGAATCAGGGACAAGTTATTACTAGGAATAAGGGAACATTAGAGAAAGTTAATATTGATAGTTATAGAAGATGTGGAATCTTAAGCTGAGCTGGAACTTTTTAGATGGCCATATTGACTTCCATGTATTCCACGGACAAATTCTGCCTATAGCGAGATATTGAGATGAGATTATCGGTACATATGTAAACCGTATGCTGATTGTCATGCCACTAACCTCCACGTAACTGTTCCGGCTCTCAGCCAGAAGGAGGTGAAGTGAAGAGTAGAAGAACAGTTGAGCGAGCGAGGTGGTAGGCGCCATTACTGGTATTGGGCCTCTGCACAAAGTGTGCACGTTTTTGTAGGATTTCTCGAGGTGAACTCCGAGTTAGTAATTACGAGTAATCTTGAAAGTGAATCCTAATTTTACATATGTATATATCTCCTACTTAATCGTATATAGTAGAATTAATAAACTAGTGTGAGAAAAAAGTGAATTTATTGAAGGTTGGAGTACACAATTATTACACTGATGCTAGCTATTTGTGATGGTTTCATGCTAATGGGTAATATTGCTCGCCCATCTCGTGATAGCCTTGTCAACGACTATGTATAGGAGCAGGGTTTGGAAAGAATAGGCAGATCACTTAGTTCATAATCTTATCGAGTACCTTTTGGACCTAGGTAGGCAGCTCGCTGCTTAAGGTTCTCATGAGTACATGACCTTGAAGAAAGCTTGCTCCGGGGATGGTTTTCTCTTTCAAATTAAGTGAGAGACAGCTTAGTTCTAATATAGAAAGACGATCTTATGAGCGGATTTATTTAAAAGAAGATATATCCTTTATCGAATACTATTTAAACGGAGTTTTGTTCTGTAAAATTTTCATTTCATTGTCCTCTCTATCAATTTTTGGTACAGTTTTGCTACAAATTTGTGACTTTCATCTGATCTACGAAGTTTCAAACTTTGATCATAAATGGGATAATAAACAGTTCATTCGAATTTAATGCTTCGATATCAATTTGTTCGTAAGTTAGTGCCAAAAAACCGTTCTTCCTTAAATTTTGGAAAGGAGTGTAGAAGAAAGGATGGGATATAAAAATGCAAGCATTTGATATTAAATATTCATACTAGAGTAATCTAAACACTTGTTTACATTTTTTCATATTCTTTGCTTTTCTTTCGAAGATACACAGATTTTCAATTACTTCGAATTTCTTATAGGAATGAATAATTCATGTACAAAAAGAAAGCGTTCCAAAATATAGTTTCACTAAATGATTTGAAACTTAAAATTCATCCAAAATTCTAATAATTTTGCAATATTTTCAAGCTATTTCAATGTATGTGAAGTAAGGTTACTTTTATCTATCATTGATGATAAATTAAAAATACCTCTTTCATATACTTGAAATATTGTCACTCTTTAAGAAATCGCGAAGAACAATTTGAATAGAACATGAACTTGATATTAAGAGAAATAGGTGAATTGTGAAATAAGAGCAAATAAATGCAAGAACTCAGGGATTTTTTTAATAACTAACATGATACTGTATTAAAATAAGAAAAATAAAAAACACATTTTAGTTTTGAACAACAGAAAAGTACTTTTAAGTATTCGAAACTTTCTATAGTCGTTGAACGTGGTTTAAAACAATAATGTTTAAAGTTCGCACCATACATTTTGTAAGGTTGCAAAAGACGATTATAGAATGAATGTTAATAGAAATTTCTTCCTTTCTTTTTCCCTTTATTTCGGGTGACATTACTAATTTTATATGAATGTGTATTCGTTTAATTAAAATTATTATTTATAATCTACGGTGTTTTAGTTTAATACACTTTATATGATTTTGAATATGATGATGCGTTAAAAACAGGTTGAAGTTTCAATTTTAGAACTGGAAAGATGTTATATTCAGAGATTGTACACGTGTTGTATCAGAGAATATAAGATTATATCATATGTATCAGATATTGTATAAGCAGTACAAACAGTACAACTCAAACCTAACGTCACAATATTTTTTAATTAGATTTTATTTATTCACTTTTTTTATTTTATTTATTCACTTTTTTTATTTTATTTATTCACTTATATTTTATTTAGATTATTATTTTATTTATTCATTTATTTTTTATTTAGATTATTAATTTTAGATTTTATTTATTCACTATTAATTTAAATTTATTAGATTTTTGAATTAGATTTATTATTTTATTTATTTAGATTTTTTTCGAATGAATACATTGTACAGTGGTAAATTCCTCGAGTGAATAAACCCTTAAAATATTATTCACTTACCATCACTGAGAAAACATGATACGCGCGAATTTTTATTAAAATCGTAAAAAAAAAAACGCCAATCCTTTTACAATTTTTATTTTTTACTTCAAATTAAATTTCGAGCGGGCGCGCCTACGCAAATTTTGTGACATATCGCGCATCGTATTACATATATATATCGCGTTGTTTTACAAAAATAAATGCAACTTTTATTTATGTAATCTGTAGTTATTAGTTTAATAGTAAACAAAGATTTTATAAATAAAAATCGCATTTAAATTTATAAAAGAACGATATAAATTTGTAATACGATGCACAATGCTAATATCTCTTGCATACGCGAAGCCCGCTGGAAGGTTAACCAAAATAAATTCCAACATTATGCTGAAAGGAAATTCAAGAAACCAGAGGAAAGATACGGATTAAATCCTTCCAATTAACTGAGTTCTACTGAAATAGGATAGAATTTCAGAAAACAAAACTCACATTTTCATTTCTATAAACATAGTCATTTCCAAGCTTCTGTCCGAGACTATTCTGGCGTTGGAAACCAACCAGTTTTTGTCCTTCAGAGCAAAAGATATATACTTGTGCCATCTTTCGTCGCATTCGATCGCTCCCTAACTCGAGCCATCTTTCGTCGCATTCGATCGCTCCCTAACTCGAGCCATCTTTCGTCGCATTCGATCGCTCCCTAACTCGAGCCGAACGAACAAAACAGCAATGCGAGTTCTGTACGAGCAGCTCAAGTCAGCTAACGATTATCAACACGCATTCACAGCTGAATGAACTCTCTCATCAACCTGAAAATAAAGGCATTTAAATGTTGTTATAGATAAAATAATTCATATTACTGTTATTATATGCTTCTATTCAAAGAGAAATATAACAAATGCTTATGAAATTGCTCTCTTCAGTTGAAAATTTGAACCATTGA
>BGPR01000355.1:524677-539412 GCA_013235015.1 Araneus ventricosus
GAAAAAATCCACAATGAAAACTCGAACAAATTTTCAAAATTACATTCGTGGAGGACTGTAATAGCTTCTCTTCTTTTACATTTTTTCAGGGATAGGAAAAAATCCACAATGAAAACTTGTGATGCATTAACACAAAATTCGTACAGGTGTTCCAAGCATGAATCCTTTCAAAATACACGTAAAGTAAATACTTCATATAAGTGAAAAAAAAAATCCAAATAAACTATGAAAAATAGTAATTAAATAATTTAATGATTACTTAATAAAATCCACCCAGAACTCTAAACCATTTCTTATGCCTGTTGATGTATTTTAAGAAAACCAAATTTTCAAAATAAGCATAAAGTAAATATTTTATATTAGTGAAAAATAAAAAATACAATTCCAAGTAAACTATAAAAAAATAAAAATAAAATTCCAAGTGAACTATAAAAACTAAAATTCCAAGTGAAATATAAAAAAATAAATAAAATACTTTGATGATTAGCTAATAAACACCAACCAAAGTATATTTCCACTCAACGAAAGTTTCTAAAACGAAGTATTTATCTTACCGTCTTATAAAATGAGGTACTTCCGTTTTTTTTTTCAATGTGTCATATGACAAATTTTGAAAAAAAATTTCCAAAACTTTCAAATCACTTGTCCCTTTGGGTGAGTCGACTGACGTGGTTTTTTTTAAAAAAAGCACTTGCAATAAGTTTTACTCGAAATTTCGCAGAAACAACTATTCTTGCCGTCAAAAGAGTGCTTTAATTCTGAACTTTAAATAAATTAATTTTCAATAGAACGGAGAAATAACAAATGAAGCCGAAAATCAGCGAACTTTGCTAATTTATAAAACGACGTATAATCGAAGATATGCATCTAATAAAAGAATTAATTTATCGTTTCTATGGTTACGAATGAATTGGAACTGTAATAAAAACGATGTCGGTAAACCTGTAAATGTAAACGACGTATGAATGAGAAACGTATAAACGATGTTTACTGTATTTTGTCGACTGCAAGTTGATATTTTTTAAAATTTATGTTTAGATTTACTTCGGCTACTTTGTCCTCTTTCATATAAAAACATCTGCAAGATATTTATAATTAGAAATAAAGATATTTTTCTATTCAGTTGCAAAATAAGTAACATGTTCAGGATGTCCATAAATAATTCACCAGATAAGGATTCGTTATAAATAATACAGAATAAGAAATAGGGAAATAAGGCTTACTGAATTTTATTTAGCAATCCAAGAAAAATTATATTAATACACTTTAACATGAGCATCAAGAGCATGTTAAAGTTTAACATGAGTTAAGCATTCGCGGAGTCACAGTACCTGTTTCTGTGGTGATTAGATTTCTTAATTCTTCGACGCTGCGAACTTCTGCAGCATAAACTCGGCTCTTCAGGTGTCCCCCCCCCCAAAAAAAAAATAGTTGAGTGGTGCGATATCCGGAGAACTTGGAGACCATGAAAGCGGTCCATCTCTACCAATCCACCGATCAGGGAATGTTTCACTGCATGGCACCATTCAGTCCGCAAACAAATTCTGTTCGCAAAAGTGAGAACAAATGAAATTTCTTTAATTAAAGATTATATCGCTATAAATATCGCTATATATCATTTCCTCATGTTTTGTAACATCACGTTTCCATCTAATTTTGTAATCCGGTGAATAATTTGTGGACACTCTGTATTCCCAATTATTACTTAAAGTAAGAAAAGACCGATTCTGAATGAAGTTTTGTTTTGGAAACGAGGCGAAGTTTTAATGGCACCTGACCAAGTTTTCTTTGCTGAACACATTTCTACTCATTTTTCTCCTTTTAAGTAAAACATAAATGTTGCATAAAATTTATTCAAGTGAATTCAGAATACTGTATTTTTATTAGAATTGCTTTAAGCTTCATTTAATCTGATCACGCAATACAGAAAGCTATTTTTATCTTTGGGTACTTTCTTTATTTCTTTGCATTCTTAGATTTTCATTCAGTTTGGTAGATAATAAAGGGTAATTTGTAACTAAGATATAATAACCTTCATGAGTTCAAACATTTACAAAAAGAGAGAGAAATATTTATGCCTATTATTATTCCATCTTTCGCAAATTATCGTCTGAAAGTTAAAATAATTGTTATATTCATCTTTAGAACTATTTCGACTACGTATTTAGTATAAATTTGTCTACAAAATATTTATAACTAATATTAAAATGCGTTTTTTAGGTTTAAATTCAGTGACACATATTTCTAAGAAATATAAAAAAAACTTAGAAAGCAAAAAGAATTTAGAAAGGAATATACTATCATTATTGATAGATATAAATTTAAGTACAGCTTTTAACCTTTAAAGGTCCGATTTTTTAAAAAATGATTTAAAAATGTTTTTTTGACATTCGTTTTTTGAATAAAACATGGGGAAAATACTTTTAAAAATCCTATTTTGTTTTAAGTATGGTGCATGTCTAAAAATATAGTTTAAACCCATCGAAAAGACTGCGCTTTAATTGAAAAAAAATTCTTCTTGATAAAATTCTATAATATAAAAAACAGATGATTTTTAAGAACTAATAATACGGATAAGGAATTTTCTTCAAAATTATAGAGTAAAATATGATATTCTCAAGTGTACAAAGTTAAAACATGCAGCCTCAAGTGAAAATCATCAGTTCATTTTATTTTTTTTTTATCAGCACTCAGGCTGTCATCTATATGTTGTAAATTGATTTAATAGCATTTTCAGCATGTATTTTATTGGCATCAACAGGCATTAGAGCTTCAGTCTTGTTCTCAAGAATTTTAGACGCCAAAATTGGGTATATTGCGTAAAGGCAACACTGGGCCATTAAGGGTTAATGTAGTAGGATATATATTTTTTATTTTAATTACATACAGCTCATATTTGCAAGAAAATTTTAGTTAATTTTTTAACATTTAGATCATATAACGGCCGCAAGGGCTTGGTGGAAGGATCTCGGCTTCGGAAACGGACGGTTGCGGGTTCGGACCCTAATATACCGATTGTCCCCTATTTTGCCACAGTGCATATTAAATCCGTTGTGGTCAAATGTCTTTCTTTTTAGCATGGTGTTGAATTTTGGAGAAGGGGGTTGTGGTTCAAGTGTCGCACTTGTCATCAAACCAAAAATTAGAAGATAAAAAATTAGGCTCGGTAGATGAATAAAATCAAAAAATGATTTCACTCATTTGAAAATTATAACTAAAAGCATTTTAAAAAATATATATTATTGGTTAATCAATAGTTATTGACAAATCAAATAATAAATTTCTAATTGATAAAAAAACAAATATCTCTATTTTAAAAAAAATGAGGGGAGGCTGTCTTTTTCAAACAGCCGCTGATGTTAAAGGCGTAAAACTACTTTATTCGCGTAACTCTTTTTTTTGTAACTTCTGCTGTTACCCTTTATCTCTAAAATAAGACATTCGCTATGTTTTACCATATGTAGTTACCGAGATATAGAGGATCTCACATATAACGTTTTTTGTGACGTTTTGGCGTGTGAATCAAATTCCTTCCTGAGACCCCAATGGGAGGAACGTACGCTCAGAAGCATTCCTCCTTTCGAGTTTCTCGTATCCTTCCACTCTATGGTATCTGTTGTGTTTAGCTTCTTTGTACAATGAAGAGAAACGAGAACACATTCTGGAACAGTACCTCTTCCTGTTGATCCATTTGGTCCAGAATTTGACTACAATTTTGTTCAATTCAACAAAAATATAACAACCGCATGTCAATTTCATATATCTACCTAATTGGTGTTTGGGATTATCTTGTTTACATATACACGGAGAGACAGACAGTCTACCCTACGACCCTTGCCTCTTCGACAGACAGTCTAAGCATATCAATTGGTGTTTGAGGTTATCTTGTTTACATACACATGGAGAGACAGACAGTTTACCCTACGACTCTTGCCTCTTCGACAGACAGTCTACCCATATCAGCAACTGGATGACACCAAAAAATTTAAAATTTTATCTTATGTATTGCTAAACAATAAAATCTCAAAATTTTTGAAAAATTGAAACAAGCTATAACTTAATATTTCCATATATTAAATAATTTTTAATTCGAAGTTACTGGTATTAGCATATATTAATGGCATGATTGCGTAAATCAGATTTATAATTGGTTTCTTATCATTGGTGATGAAGGTATTTTTAACGCACTAAATCTCTGAGCACGTAATATACTGACTTAACAGACAAACCCATTAACGCTTAGCATCCATTTTTAGGGATGCTTCTAAAAATGCATCCTAAACTCACGGGAATTATTTTTTTCATATAAATTTTACAACAAAATGTATCATTGAGTATTGTTTAGCAACGGATTCGGAAACCCTCCGCGCTTTTGCACATGCGCCAGGCGGAGTTATTTTCATCAAAATAGGGGGAAAGTGAAAAATGGAAGGGTGATGTTTACATTTTGCTGAGCGTGAGCTAACAAAGAACTACGGAAATACGCTCATATGACTCATTGCCTGACACCCCTTTCCGGTGTAACATCGTCCAAAAGTAGTCGTCTCGGTATCCGTTGCTGAACAGTTTGCGTTTCTTTTGTATTCAGTCGATGGGAACACATACAAGCGATCAGAGGCCGCGGTGGCCCAGTGGTGAGGTGTCGGCCTCGGAGACGGAGAGTTTCAGGTTCGAAACCCGATTCCACTGAAGATCCGTCATTTATTAGGTCCGTTGAACGCTAAATCATATGTAGGGAGGCAAACGTCCTCCCGCTGATGTGGTGCTGAAGTTCGGAGAGGGGGGAGCCAACTCAGGTGTCGTCCTCGTCATCTGATCTTCGGTTCAAAGTTACGTGGTCCGACCCAAAACAGCCCTCGAGTTGCTTCAAAACGGGACGTTAATATAGCTAAAACTAAAGCCAAACGTTCGGTTGATAATGTAGTCTTTTTATTTTCGAGTTAGACTCGAAAGTAGTTTTCAGCAATGTGAAGAAGAAAATAATAAGTTTTCTCATTGATTTAACGATTAATTTACTTGCATTTAACAAATATACTAGTACAAACATAATTTAAAATCTGATAGGTTGGTTTTTTTGCATTAATTGGGGTTTGCCTAAATAGGGATGCTAGAATTAGGAATGCACTAAAACAGCGGTTCCCAAACTTTTTGGTTTTGCGGATCCACCTGCAGTATAAATATTATTTTGAGGCCCACTAACCAAATATACAAGTAAAAAAAATAATTCATATGCATATATATTATATGCTTGAAATTAGTAGAGCTTACTGTAAGAGCATTAAAAATATATTGATTATAAAGCAAAAAACTTTGTTGCTATTATTTAGTTGTCACAATGTAAGAAATCTCAAAAACAAGCGGTCAAGTTTCAAAATAAAACTCAATGGAGTTTTTGACGTTGTTTGTCCCGTACGAGATAGTCATTATCTGTCTTAAAACTTGACAGTTTCAACCTCAAATCCTTTTTACATTCAGTTTGTGTCTGCACTTATGTATTTCTGATCCATTGGTTCCTGTCTTCAATTTTCAGAAAGTAGCACTTAAAATAAAAGCCTACTAACTCCCATGACGCGGCCCATAGTTTGGGGGAAACCAATGCACTAAAACATAAAGTTTTTAGGTAGTTAGTAACATAAAGTTTTAGTTTTTAGGATTTTTCTTAGTGATTTATCAATTGATTTCACCATGTATTATATTAGTATACAAAATATTATTGAAAAAATGCGACTTGGGAATTAATGGGATAAAATAGAAAAAAAATTTTTCGATGTTCTTTGATGTCTTCTTTATTTTTTAATAGCGAAATAACTGTGCATTTCTTTCTAATTCCTTCTATTATCTTATTAAAATTATTCTTAATGAAACAACATATCTCATAAATATAGAAATCAAGATGTTTTTTTTAATCAGTAAGACATTTATATCGAAACTCAACATCCTCGTAAAAAAACAAGCTTACTTTGAAACACTACTAAATAAATATTTTTTTAAATCACAATTACAAATATATTCAAGTACAGACTATTTTGTGGTTAAGATTGTCAAAAGCAAACAAAAAAAAAAGACTTTCTTCAAAAATCTGTCAATGTCACGTTGCTAATTTAGCTTTAACATATGATTATTTTTTTAAATTTTGCATTCACTTTCTTGATTGTAACAATTATTATCAGTTAAAATTGAAAACCGATAACTTACCATGTAAGAACAATAAAACTTTACCATAAAAATCGCTTATCGAATTTTTCTTTGAAATATAAACGATATCCAAAGAGTGTTGTTAATCCAATTGCATACTGGCATCGATGTTTACAAAGTTAAGTCTCGTGTCTAAAATTTTTCAACGGCGTACAATAGGAAAAATTAATTCCATGTTAACGTGACTTCTTTTTGGAATCATTTCCTGATGACGAATTCCGTAATCGGAAACATTTTTTAAAGAGAAAACACACACATCATTCTTGGTTGGAGCTCCATTTCATTCAATTTGGATATGAAAGCACTCGAAAAATATTTACTTTAACGATAAGGAATGACAAATAATAAAAAAACCGCTTCTTTCGGAAAGAACCCTATAAAGAAAACCCGGATGTCAACAAAACATTCGGAAACCGCGGTAGACAAAGCAGAGTTAGTCATAAAGATAACTTATGATGATTCAATGTCGAATTTTTTTCAGACGTGGCATAATAAAGACATCTTTGTGATTTGTTTTAGTGAAATATACAAATGCACTTCAATTTAAATCGTACATGGAACTATAAATCGAATGCTTTACACTTGCTATATGAAACTGTAGTTCGAAAATCACCCAACTTTAATGACCTGAGTTCTAAAAAAAAGTACTTGGAAAAAGCTCTATTTTTTATGACTTACAACTTCTTTTAATAATTCAAAAAAATTCATTCACCAGATCACTAATTCTATCAGGTAATCACGTGAATAAGGTAAAAATAATAACGTTCAGTTTGAAAGGTGCAATAAGAGGTTATAGAAGCAACCATGCAAGCAAATTAATTAATTCAAGTTGAATTATTTTTTCTTGTGTGCAACATATTTGCGTAGTGTTAAAATTGTTAGTTTCATGTTGAAAATAATTTGATTATAACGGAATAGTTTCTTTTTTGCAATACATTTATTATGAGAGCAAATTGTTTTTATAAAAATGAATGCGATCCCAACTAAAGTGCAAATAATTACCACACTTACTTTTAACTAGATTAATATCAAGTTCTGAAGCTACACGAAGGTTATGAAGCAAATATAGGACTACTAATTTAATAGTTTCAAAGTGTGAAGAAAACTTTTTGTTCACCACTCAAAGTACCGAAAATATTGCAACATAAAAAAAAAATACTTTTTTGAATATTATTATTCCATTGCCAAACGATTATTAGTTCATTTTAGAAGACCAATTAGATGAAATTATAGAGAAAATTTATATTCTAAGCAGATTTTTATTTCTTAAAGAAAAATAATTTATTCAAGCTGCGACAGTATTATTTTTTATTTTCGAATAATTCCTCGCTTATTATTTTATGAAAAGTGCATACCACACTTTAATATTAATTTCAAAGAAATCATTGATAGTTCTTAAAATGGACGCTTTAAAATTAAATAAATAAAAAAAGTTTAATTATTAACAATATTTTCAATCTAGAGACTGAACTTACTTTTAACCATTTACCCTGTTTCTGCTAAACACTAAAAAATTAAAAACTACTACTGAAAAATGAAAAATTTATGTTCTAACAAATAATTTAGAAAAATACATGACTCTCAGCTGAAAATCTGATTTATATAACACAGTTAATTTTCATTGAAGTTACCAGATTCATCTGTAATTTCTAGGAAACAAGAGAAATGATAACAAGCCAAAGAAGAATTCGGTGTCGAAAGAGTTTTATTGTAATATCTTTCCTAATAAAAGAATACACAATATAGATTCCACCCAGACTTCAAAGCGATTTCGTAGAATAAGAATATATATATTTAATTTTCTAGCCAAAATCAATGACTGTTATTTTGACGCAGCTATCTTTCTCTGTTTTACAGAGAAGACAGGATGAAAAAAAGAATTTGATCCGAATCCTGCACATGAATTTTATGCAACTACAAACTCTTGACAAAGTAACTGAACAGAAAGCGTATATCTGAAGGGTGTGGGTTCTTTGCAACAGTCTGTTTTACATGCTTCACTCTTTATAAAGAGATATTTACAAATAAAAACAGAGAAAAGCATTCTTCAGTAAAAGAAATCAGAATATTAGATACCTAAAACTAATATCAAACGAAGATATCAATTTTAACTTGTTCGTTTATTATATTATTTTGTCAGGTGTTTTGTCTTGAAAATATTCTAAGTTTTACCATGAAATGATACAATAAGACTTGAGGGGCAATCTCTTAACAAGGTTAGTGCGTTTAAATTAATATTCGATGTAAAGAGTGTTGGATCAAATAACTATTTTTGTCCAGTTTTACTTATGAATTCTTTTAAGAGACATTGAAAGTATTCATTTTACAGTGCACTTATCAATTAATACTTGCAGATGTAAGAGAGTCGCTAAAAATGGACTTCAAAAAAATCTGAAGTACAATTTTAACGAATCGAAATTGTGTTTTAGAAGCAATTTCAATAAAACTATTTTGGAAATTGAATTAAACTGTTTTATTTCAAAAAGTTAGTCTCCATCATTAGTTTATTTTAATTTGGTTGATTGGATGGATTTTCACTATATAATAATCATACGCCAGATTCTGTACAAAAACATTTTTAGGTACATGTTTTGCATTTCAAAAAAGAACTCTCTTATATTTTCAGGTAACTTTTTCAAATTTATTTTTAAAATATTTATTCATACTAATGTAAAAACTTCGACTTTTAACTTAACTTATCAGCTTTCCAAGTACAAAATTTTCAGTGTCAAATCAGCTATAGTCAAAAGCATATGAAGTTGACAATAAAGGGAAACCTATGCAATGTATGATTATGCCCAGTTAAATAGTCCTAATTATAATGCAAATGTGTATTTGCAAAAGTATGGTATATTTGAACGGAACAGCACTCATCAATATTACATGGAATAACATTTAGTGTTTAAAACGAATATTTCTTAATTTCACGTTTTTGTATTTACCTCTCAAACGCGCGTAGGAACATTCATCACGTCATACTACCTCGATGATACGACAGTTCGTAATTTTTCCTACATTCTGCCAACTTGAGCAATCTTTAACTATTCCCGAGACAATATGCTCGAACTAAATAAATCGCACCATCATTATCACAAAATCTCATTGCTCGGCGCCTTACTTATCCTTTTTCCATTTCGACATGCAGATTTTAAATACATCCGGTTTGTCATCTGCACGCATTCTTTGCTTCGCCACACTTAAATCTCAGCATACAAAATAAGAGCACTAAATTGAATGTTTTCGTGCATCACTTGTGATATGTGCAAAAAATAAAAGGAAAAAAATGTGTCTCGCTCGCCCAAGTTTCAAAGAAAGATCCGAGGCATCGAAGGAGTAAGATTTGCAATAGAATATTTATGGCGCCCTTTTGGTATTTATGTTCTCCGGAATTACATGATTACCCGAGCAGGGAGACACACGACAATGGTCGTTTTACGAGCACGCAATCTTCCGGTTGTGTATCACAAGCACTGAAGAAGACGAGTTGACAAGCTTCGGTAATTGGTGCATTGGTTGATGGACGATTCGCGTCCAGAATTAAGCAATTATCGGTAATGGACTGAGATGGAAAACTTTAATCAACATCATATAATTTTTTTATCCGAAGAATGATTTTATTGGAAGTAGATGTTTGAGCAAATTACACACAATTGTGCAACGGAAAACCGACCCCTAAACACACATTTTCGGATATAGGTGCGTGTGTTACCATTAAAGTGTATAATTCATGTATTTCATAGAACTAGGTTGTCAATTAGGTAATTCATGAAACGCCTAGTTATTCTATGAAATAACGGATTCCACGCTGTAACTGTAACATATGCAGAACATTTCAGAAAAAATTCTAAATTAGAAAAATTTAGAAATCTGAAAAGTTGAGATATGTAAAATTTAAATTTTTCCAAATTATTATTGCTCTGTCAGTACTTTGTTGTGCTAAGAGTTGGAGTTAATTCTATTCTGAAGAATACACACATTAGTACTACAAGTATGAGCAGAAATTTACAATTGTGAAGCTGAAATTCTTAAAATAGCAATTTATTTCTAATTGCAGAGATATATCAAACTATCAATTAGAAATAAAAAATTAAAATTTATTTGATCAGTAATATTTAAGCAATATTTATGCTAAACATTTCACAAAATAATTTTAATCTTAACCAGAAACACTAATCTAATTAAAAATCTTAATGACAAAATAAAATAATGAACTAAGGTAAGAACAGAACTTTTTCTGCAGAACTTTTCAGTTCTGCAAATATCGTTTGCTGATATTGTAAATTTTGTTTTTATAGTTCGGAGAAAGATAAAAGTTTGAATTTTATCCATCATAAAATAACCACGGGTTTTCGTAAAAAATAAGAATTAATACAATTTTTGTAAAATTACTACAATTTTCTGTTGTTTCAAATTAATACATTTTTCTGTAGTTTCGAAAATGAAATAACAACAGGAAACCTAAATTTTGTTATAGATGCAAAGGTTTAATTACATGCTATCGTGAGGGCATTTGCAAACGCTTAACTATATTTTATGCCTAAGCCACTGGTGATTTACATCTGAAAAAAGGAATATTCTTCAAATATATTCCAGTAAAAATAATTGATAGAAATGCTTTATAGGGAATTACATGAGTGTTTCTGGAACTACTTGGAATTAGATTCTTTATTTTAACTATATGATGAAGTAAAAATCACAATTTAAAAGGTATGACCGTAAAAGCGCTTCATACTTAGAATTATTTTTGAGCAGCAAGCAACATGAATATAAAAATTTCAATTTGTGTAGCTAAAAATGGGACATAAATATAAAAGTTATAATTCAATTCAATTTATAATGCCAATTTAAACAATCAGAAACAATTGCTGAAAACGTAAAATGTAACGACTCAATCTTGTAAAAGAATTTGCGAAATCAGCGTGCGTTAACACATTATCAATATAAATTATAATGTTTGATTATTTAGAGATAAAATTAGGATTTCAAAAGATAGAAAAGTTGTTTGGACCCCAGAAAAATTGCAATAGAGCATGCAATCCTACAATAAAATTAGAAAGTATTATTTTGAATTATTTATATCGTTATTCTATCATTATATGGTAACGCTAAATGATAAGTGACAAAATTGCGCTCAAATGCTGTACTAGATGTAAGAAAACTATAAGCTCAAAATTAAAATTTATTTTGTTTGCTACAGAACTATAATATTTTAGACCAGCAGAATCATTTCTGATTAACACTCTGTAATAAAGTTTAATTGCTTTGCAACGTCAAGGAAGAGGAGTAAAAACCAGATGTGAAAACAATAAAAATAAAAAATATTTTCCTCTTCCTCTAATTTCTTTTTTATAATAGACGATGAGCCAAATTTACCAACAAATATTTTTTCAAAAAATGTGAAAATAAGTTCGGTAAACATATTTACTGTAAATTGTCACCACCAGAAAATTAACCACATTTATTTTTTACATACACTTGCAAAATTATTATTTTAATTTTATAAATAATGAATTATACTGAAAGTTGCTTAATTTCAGGACACTTTACCAAAAATTGGCCTGTGCCATCATGATTTTGTTTTCAAGAGAAAGTCGGTGACGTCTATAAAAATGCATTGGCAACAAATGGAGAACTGAATGTCTTCATACTAGGGGCGTATTCGAGCACTAGTTAGGTAGACGTTTGGGGGAAAGTGGAGATAATTGGATTACTTTGGCCTAGCATATTAAACTTGCACTTTCTTTCACTTACTTTTGGTATAGTATATTAAAACGCATTAGTAACAGTAAGAGTATCAGAGTTAAAAAGGAGAAAACAGTATAACGAGAGTCAACCTGAAACAGTTACTTTACTATAATATGTCTGCACTAGCAAGAAGTGTTTAATTATGCTTCTCGAACAGGAAATACAGAATTGAGGGAAATTATAATGATTATTTTGTTAATTTTGAAAGCGGTTGAGTCATTATAAATTACAGAGACAAATTTAACTCCATAGCCATTACTAAATCGTGAATTTCATTTTTTAGTGGATTTTTTTTAACTATCAGATGGATAATAATCAACTTCATGCCCATATTAAGTGCCCATCAAAATTCATGTTGGCACCATAAACTGGAATTTGGGTCTACAACTTTTAACTATTAATATTTTTAATATAAAATTAGACCCATGAATAATATTGTTATAAACTTATAGTGAGTTTGAGGGGACTTAGCATATTATGATAGTTAAAGAAATTCCTTTGCATCGTAGTTTCTTTTAATTCCCATTTTAAAAGTTAATCTAAAGATTTAATGGAATTTTTTTTATCAAAATTGCATGATGGTTACAAATTGCTCATTTTTCAAAATATTTAAATAAATAATTAACTAATTAATGCAAAGAAAAATAAACTAACAACCGGATTTTTTAAATATTTCAACAAATTGTTCATTTCTTTAAAATTTCAAGTGCGTACGTGAATGGTAAAATTAGATTTTCACTCATTTAATAAAAGAAAAACTTAAGAATTTAGGAGCACTACACGAATAATTTTAAATAAAAAAATATTAAGAAATTTAAGAGCTAAATAAATCTATGAATAACAAGAATGTAACTTCAAAATGCTAATAATTAAGGTAATTCAACTTCTAATAATTAAGGTAAATTCAGAGATTTATCACACGTACATAGGTTAAATTCATTCATTCATTTTCGATTGTTTCTTCAAATAAAATATTCCAACGAATTTTACTAACACGAAAAAGATTTTTCCAGCTCCTCATTAATCATTACATTTCCAATCACATACATAACCTCTCAATATGTCTGCTGATCGCAAGAAAATTCGTGAGGGCAATTACTTTTACATAAATAAAGAAAGTAAACATTACATAAATATTGTTCTTTGTCGTGAAGAAAAAAGTTCGTTAAAAAGTCTTCAATAGCTGGAAATATTTATTCAGCAGAACAGTTCAACGAATCTGAGACGTTTCATTTGCTTCTTCCTCATCCCCCCCCCCTTCCAAAACAAAAAAGAACAAATGCTTAATCCAGTTCCCAAGAAGAATGTATTTTAGTTTCTGCATCACGTTTACAAGTTCGAGGACGATCTTTTCAAACAACCGATCTCTAAATTTGTAAACAGACAATATAATGATGCCAAACACGCTGCACAAATAACATTTCATTCAGCAATAAACGATATTTTTTCCACATTTCTTTTTTATGGACAGTTGCTCATAAAATTTCTGCATCGTTATCTAATAGAAAGTAGGCTTACCTTATTTTTCTCAAATATGGGAGAGGTTAAAAAAATTATTAAAAAAATAAGTTTAGCTTTGTACTTTATAGATAAAATTTTTATTTATAAAGCTAGCTTACAACTTGTTTTCTATCAATAAGCAGTTAAATAAATTCTAGCTTACTACTTGTTTTCTATCAATAAGCAGTTAAATAAATTCAAATTTTTTTGAAGGTCTTTAAAACGAAAGCTTCGCTTCTATTTTCTTCATAAAGTTTTATTTTAACACCTTTAACGCCTTAATATTCAATTAATATTTTGGAATATTTTCTGCAAGAATGGAATATTTTATCTGTCAGTGGAATAACTTGTCACCAACAATTCAGACTACAAATTAAATGAAAGAATTTTTAATTAATTTAATTTAAGATAACGGTAAATATAAGACTTCAATAATTTTTTATAAAAATATCAATTTAACAAGCACCCTTCATTATCCTATTGTTGCAACATTTTTTAAAAAAAATAAATTTTTTAAAATTCTTCCATTTTTAATTTAAAAACATTTTATTTTTAAAACTCTTGCACTTTCATAAATATTTCTTCACTGACATCCAGTACGATTTAGTTACGAAAAAGTTATTTTCACAGTATTTATGATATTAAATTTTAAAACAATGAGACTGACAAGGCATTTAGAATTTACGAAGCCATTCAAAAAGGTACTTATGGGCAATAAAAGTATAAATAGTGCATAAAAGTTACCTTCTACTGCTCTTTTTTTCTCTCTTTTTTCGCCGATGGGAATACTGATGTTGTACCACAAACACGTGATTCCTCGCCAGTTGTAAAAGTATCTGGCCAGACAAACATAATGATCTTTCAGAGGATCGTCTAGAAGATTCCATTGAGCGCACGCAAAATTAGCCTTTTGGTGACAGAACCTGTTAAATATTGGAATGTTAAAACTGAAATGCTAAGGAACAAGTGGAAAATACCTTGGATGGGGGAGGAGAGGGGGGGAGAGGGGTCCCTAGAGGAAGGGCGTATCCCGTGACGTCACGAGGTGCACGCGACGTAAGGGTGTTGGCCTATACTACGTAGGACACACCCTTTAGCCACGGAATCAATTAAACCTGCAGTGATTCGGAGCGCGAAGAGTACGAAGTTGAGGTTGATTCTCTCCCGTCTGAGGGATTAGCGCGATCAACTTCTTCAACTTTTAAAAGTTTTGTGAATCGTTCGCATTTCTTTCTTTCTTGTTCTTCGACGAGGCACAATCGATCGCCAGAATGAGAGGAACACCCAAAATATGA